>ML413922.1:0-11199 GCA_005239525.1 Nicotiana knightiana | reverse complement strand
TTCAATCAACTACAACAAGAACGTAGTTGAACAAATAGAGTTTAATCAACCAATCAAAGCTATATTAATATCACAATAAGTTCATCCCCCAACGGGTTCCACCAAAACCCTAGATTAAAGAAATTAGATACTCATGCTCATAATAATCAACTCTAGAATAACTTGCATAATTAAACTACAAAGTAATGAATAAAAGCTGTAAAAATCAATGTTTTGCTTCTCTGAGTAATATTCCACAAGCGTCTCTTGTCTCTAATGGAATCCCCCTTCAAGTTGTGTTTTTGGGTCTATTTATATGTTTAGGACAAACCCTAAACGTGTAGGAGGCTTCTATTCAAACCGGAAAACACTTAAAATCTTCAAAACTCGGATTTGACTGGACCAGGGACCAGGCGTTACAGGTGAAACGCCTGGCCAGGCCTGGTGTTAGGACCCAAACGCCTGGCTAACGCCTATCCAAGCCTGGCGTTAGGGCTCAAACGCCTGGCTAACGCCTGGCTAGGCCAGGCTTTACAACCCAAACGCCCGACTATAGCCCGATGCACTCCTTTTCGACTCTTGAGCGTATTTTTGACGTTTATGCATCCATTTAACTCGGCTTCCATCTCCAATTCACCTACACATGAGATAGACTCCATTATGCACATACGAAGTGTATTTTTATCACTAACGCACATAAAATGTAAGGCATATAATGCGTTAAACCATGAATTCTAGCCACACATCAGAGTTACAATTCACGAATTTCTAGGAGTTACTACAAGTAAAAGCCTGAAATAAATACAACTGTTTGAACGAAAGTAACAGTAAAAATAGGGAAATATAGACGGGGACTTCAAGGTCTGCGAACACCAGCACATCTACCTTGAGTCTCCAAAGAACCAGTCCGAGCTGCTACGCCTCTCGATCAACTAGGACCAATGCCAATATCTGCACAAGAAGTGCAGAGTGTAGTATCAGTTAAATCGACCCCATATACTCTATAAGTGCCGAGCATAACCTTGACGAAGTTGTAATGAGGTTAAGGCGGGTCAATCACCCTACAACCTGTATGCAATATATATAATAAAGACAGAAAAGGAAATACAGTATAAAATAAAACAGTAAATTGCAAGTAATAACTACAACTCCAGAAAATAAGCCAGCAACGTTCAGAATTTACCAATCCTTAAGTGCAAAAGAAAATACCGTGAGGCTATCATAGTCGAAAGGAAATACAAACACACAGGTTGTTTCGGCGCGCAACCCAATCTCGCCGTACGTCACATCCTCCCTTATTTCCTCATAATAACATGAACAACAATTAATATATATAGAAGTGTTGTGACGCGCAACCCGATCCCAACATATCACAATATCATAATCATAGTTTACCCTTATTCCGCCAAAACAATCCACCCTTATCACACCTGTTGCGGCGTGCAAACCGTTCCCACTGTACAGAACTCACCCTTATTCCACCTCAACATACCATCCTTATTTCACCTGTTGTGGCTTGCTACCCGATCCCACCATATCAATATCAAGCACTCAATATGCACAGTAAAACTCATATTTCAAATCACAGAAAACCCCTTTACAATTCCTAAACACTAAATAGAAACAAATAGGACACCTTATACAACATGATAATCCGCATAAGTAATACTACACAATGAGACCAATCCAGAATTTACAAGTAGAAGGTACAAATAAACCAACTTGAGTAAATAGTAAGAATTAATGAATCTATGGAAAGAACTAATATCATGAACAGGAGGAAACAATGACTAACATGTAGCAATTAGGCATGGGAACACATTTAGAGCATATAACAACTAAGACAGGGAAAGAAATAATCTAAGAAGAATGGGGAAACAGGGAAAATAGATAATCCGGTGGCGCATAAGCACTCGTCACCTCACATATACTCCGCTCACATGAAATTCACATAGCACATAGTCCGAGGGTTCCTAATTCCCTCAATTCAAGGTTAGATACAACACTTACCTCGCTCCAAGGACCACCCACTGCTCAATCACAACCTTGCCTCTCAACAAGCCTCCGAACCAATAGAATCTAGCAAATTACCAACCAAACGAGTCAAATTAAGCTTTAGGAATTACCCATGATTGCAAGAATACAATTTAGGCCATTTTTGAAGAAAGTCAACAAAGGTCAACCCCCGAGCCTGCTTGGTCCAATCCCGAAGTTCGGCCCAAAACTCGATTACCCATTCACCCTGAGCCCGATTATGTAATTTGTTTTGGAATCCGACCGCAATTTGAGGTCTAAATCCCCAATTTACCAAATCCATAATTTCTACCCAAAAACCCCTAATTCGACCATGAAAACACTAGATTTTAGATTAAAAACTTGTGAAATGTAATGAAAGATTGAAAGGAAATAGGTTAGAATCACTTACCAATGATTTGGGGAAGAAAGAGTCTTGAAAAAAATCGCCTCTAGGGTGTTTTGAAATTTTGAAGACTGAACCAAAAATCCCGTCTAATCCATATTTGATCAGTTGCAGATGTCGCATTTGCGACCTGGATTTTGCAAATGCGAACCCCACAAATGGGAAGAGTTAGTCACAAATACGACGAACATAACACCTTTGCTTTCTTTGCAAATGCAAAGAATAGTTCCCAATGCCAGCTCTGACCTGATCGCAAACGCGACCCAATGATCGCAAATGCAAAGAATCTCCCTCCCCAGTTCCCATCGCAAATGCGAAAATTTGTTCGCAAATGCGACCTCTGGCCTTCCCGCAAATGCGACCTCTTGATCGCGAATGCGAACTTATGCTGACCTAGGTACTATTCGCAAATGCGAAGAAATGGCTTGCAAATGCGAGCCTACAAGAAATTGGGAATGTTTGCTGAGATCAGAGTCCAATTACCAGAAATTGCAAACACCAATTGAGTTCTAAGTACAAATTCCCTCTTTAGCCTATCCGAAACTTACCCGAGCCCTAGGGGCTCTAAACCAACTATACACCAAAGTCTAAAAACATCATACGAACTTGATCGAGCGATCAAATCACCAAAATAACCCCTAGAACTACAAATAGAACACCAAATCAAATGAAAATTTCAAGAAAACTTTAGAACTTCTATTTTCACAACTGGACGACCGAATCACGTCAAACCAACTCCGTTTCTCACCTAATTTGGAAGATATGTCATAAATGTACTATTGGACCTATACCGGGCTTCGGAACTAAAATACGGACCTAATATCCAAAAGTCAAACATCGGTCAAACATTTCAGGTTCATTAAGCCTTAAACATTCAAATTTCTATAAAATGCGATAACTTGGGCTAGGGACTTCCGAATTTAATTCCGGGCATACACCCAAGTCCCAAATCACGATACGGACCTACCCGGACCGTCAAAATATGAATTCGGATCCGTTTGTTCAAAATGTTGACCGAAGTCAACTCAAGTGGATTTTAAGGAAAAAATTCATATTTTTCTTAGTTTTTTTAGTTTTTAACATAAATGCTTTTCGGAAAGATGCTCGGACTGCGCATGCAAATCGAGGAAGGCTAAAACCAGATATTTAAGGCTTCCGATCACATTATTAGGTTTCAAAGCATAAGATGATCTATCGGGTTATCACGTTCTCCACCTCCAAAATAACCGTTCGTGCTCGAACGAACATAGAAAAATACCTGAACTGGTGAAAAGGTGGGGATATCTCCTCCGCATGTCCGACTCGGACTCCCAAATAGCTGCCTCGACGGGCTGACCTCTCTACTACACTCGGACTGAAGGATAATTCTTCAACCTCAACTAACGAACCTGCTAGGATAGAATAGCCACCGGCTCCTCCTCGTAACTCAAATCCTTGTCCAACTAGACAAAGCTGAAATCTAACATATGGAACGGATCACCGTGATACTTCCGGAGCATGGACACATGGAACATTGGATGAACACTGCTAACCCCGGTGGCAACGCAAGCCTGTAAGCCATCTCTCTCACTCTCTCTAGAATCTTAAAGGGCCCGATATACCTAGGGCTCAACTTTCCCTTCTTTCCGAGCCTCATTACTCCCTTCATGGGTGATACCCGGAGCAACACTCTCTCCCCGACCATGAATGCAACATCACAAACTCTACGTTCGGCATAACTATTCTGCCTGGACTGAGCCGTGCAAAGTCGATCTTGAATAATCTTGACCTTACCCAAGGCATCCTGTACTAGGTCCGTACCCAACAATCGAGCCTCCCCTGGCTCGAACGACCCAACTAACGACCGGCACCGCCTACCGTATAATTCCTCATAGCGAGCCATATGAATGCTCGACTGGTAGATGTTGTAGTAGGCGAACTTTGAAAGGGGCAAGAACTGATCCCACAATCCTCCGAAGTCTACAATACATGAGCGAGACATATCCTCCAATATCTAAATAGTGCGCTCGGACTGTCCGTCTGTCTAAGGATGAAACGCTGTGCTTAACTCAACCCATGTTCCCAACTCACGCTGTACTGCCCTCCAGAAGTGCGAGGTGAACTGCGTACCTTGATCAGAAATGATAGACACGGGCACACCGTGAAGACAGACGTTCTCGTGGATGTAGATCTCGGCTAACCGCTCTGAAGAATAGGTAACTGCCGCCAGAATTAAATGAGCTGACTTGGTCAGCCTTTCGACAATGACCCAAACTGCATCGAACTTCCTCTAATTCCGTGGAGGTACAACAATGAAATCCATACTGATACGCTCCCACTTCCACTCAGGAATATCTGATGCTCATACTTTACTTACTGACAATTTAGACACCAAGCTACATAAGCAACTATATCCTTCTTCATCCTCCTCCACCAATAATGTTATCGTAAGTCCTGATATATCTTGGCGGCACCCAGATGAATAGAATACTGGGAACTATGGGCCTCCTTAAGAATCAACTCACAAAGTCCATCCACATTAGGCACACAAACACGACCCTGCATCCTCAAGACTCCATCATCTCCAATAGTAACCTGCTTAGCACCACTGTGCTGCACTGTGTCCCTAAGGACCAACAAGTGAGGGTCGTCATTTTGCCGATCTCTAATGCGCTCAAACAAAGTAGACTGAGCAACCGTACAAGCTAGAATAAGGCTAGGCTCTGAAATATCCAACCTCACAAACTGGTTGGCTAAAGTCTGAACATCTGATGAAAGCAACCTCTCACCGACTGGAATGAACGCAAGGCTGCCCATACTCGCTGCCTTTCTACTCAAGGCGTCGGCCACCATATTAGCCTTCCCGGGATGATACATGATGGTGATATCATAGTCTTTCAATAGCTCCAATCACCTCCTCTACCTCAAATTGAGATCCTTTTGCTTGAATAAATACTGAAGGCTCCGATGATCCGTGAAAACCTCACACGACACGCCGTAAAGATAGTGGCTCTAAATCTTTAGTGCATGAACAATGGACTAGCTCTAAGTCATGGACATGGTAATTCTTCTCATGAACCTTCAATTACCGTGACACATATGCAATCACCCTTCCCTCCTGCATCAACACTGCACCGAGCCCAACACAGGACGCATCATAATATACCGTATAAGATCCTGAACCTGTGGGCAACACCAACACCGATTCTATAGTCAAAGCGGTCTTGAGCTTCTGAAAGCTCGCCTCACACTTGTCTGACCATCTGAACAGGACACCCTTCTAGGTTAACCTGGTCAACATGGCAACTATGGATTAAAACTCCTCCACAAATCATGGTAATAGCCCGCCAAACCCAAGAAACTCCTGATCTCCGTGGCTGAAGTGGGTCTAGGACAGTTCTGAACTACCTCAATCTTCTTAGTATCTACCTGAATGCCCTCTACTGATAAACATGCCCCAAGAAAGCGACTGAATCCAACCAAAACTCGCACTTTGAAAACTTAACACATAACTGGATGGCTCTCAGAGTCTGAAGTACAATTATAAGATGTTGTTCATGCTCCTATCGACTCCGGGTGTAGATTAAGATATCATCAATAAACACAATCACAAAGGAGTCCAAATAAGGCTTTAACACTCGGTTCATCAAATTGATGAATGCTACTGGGGCACAACCCAAAAGACATCACTTGAAACTCTTAATGCCCGTACCAAGTCCGAAAAGCTGTCTTAGGGACATCAAATGGCCTACTACTCAACTGATGGTAGCCATATATTATATCAATCTTCAAAAACACCTTGGCACCCTCAATCTGATCAAATAAGTCATCAATCCTCGGCAATGGATACTTGTTATTGATGGTGACTTTGTTCAACTGTCGATAATCTATGTACATCCTCATCGATCCATCCTTTTTCTTCACGAACAACATAGGTGCACCCCAGGGCGAGACACTAGGTCTAATGAAGCCCTTATCAAGCAAATCTTGCAACTGTTCCTTTAATTCCTTCAACTCCGATGGGGCCATACGGTATGGCAGAATGGAAATGGGTTGAGTGCCCAGAGCCAAATCAATATAGAAATCAATATCCCTGTCAGGTGGCATCCCCGACAGGTCTGTAGGAAACACCTCTAGAAACTCACGAACAATTGGTACTGAATCCATGGAAGGAACCTCCGCACTAGAATCCCGAATATAAGCCAAATAAGCTAGACACCCCTTCTCGACCATATGTCGAGCCTTCATATAAGAGATAACCCTACTGGTAGAACGACTAGAAGTCCCTTTCCACTCTAATCGAGGCAACCCCGGAAAGGCTAAGGTCACCGTCTTAGTGTGACAGTACAATATAGTGTGATAACATGACAGCCAATCCATACCCAAGATAACATCAAAATCAACCATATCGAGAAGTAGAAGATCTAAACTAGTCTCAAGACTCCCAATGGTGACTACACATGAACAATAAACACAATCTACAACAATAGCATCCCCCACAGATGTGGACACATACACAAGAGCACTCAAAGAATCACGAGGCACAGCCAAATATTTAGCAAAATAGGATGACACATAGGACTAAGTAGAACCCGGATCAAATAGAATTGAAGCATCTCTACTGCAAACTGAAATAGTACCTGTGATAACAACGTCAGATGACTCAGTCTCAGTCCTGGTTGGGAAAGAATAACATCGAGGCTGGTCCCCACCACCCTAGATTATGTCCCTGGGACGACCTCTAGCTGGCTGGCCTCCACCTCTAACGACCTGACCTCCACCTCTAACAGTCTCGCCTCTACCTCTGGCTGCCTGACCCCTGCCTTTGGCTAGCTGAGTAGGCGATGCAACAATTGGTTTTGGGACCATGGCACGAGAACTCTGATGCTCTGGCGTGATGCCCAATAATCTCAGACATTTCCTTCTAATATGCCCATAGCCACCACACTCGAAACATCTATCCTGGTACTGTGGCTGCGAAACCTGAGACCGACCCGAACGAGTCTGATGATCGCGGTAATAACTCTGAATAGGAGGTGCACTGATAGAGGCTGGTGGTGCACTATAGGCTGGTTTCCCAGAATGAGGTACATAAGGACCATGACTCCCTAAAGCACTGCGAGATGCCTGAAGCACTGAATGAAACGGCCTGGGAGGATGGACTCTACCAAAAGTACCCCTGCCTCCAGATGAGGCACTGCTGAACCCACCGGAATGATGAGGTCTCTTGTCAGACCCTAGACCTCCCTGTGCAAGAACCATCTCGACTCGCCTGGCGACATTGACAGCCACCTGAAATAAATCTCACTCGTAGTCTCCTTAACCATCTGCAATCTGATAGGTTGAGCAAGTCCCTCAATAAAACTCCTCACCCTCTCTATCTCTCGGTAGGAAGTAGAAGAAGAGCATGACGAGCCAAATTCACAAAATGGGTCTCGTACTGAGTAATAGTCATACTGCCCTGCTGGAGACGCTCGAACTGACGATGCTCCTCCTCTCTTGATGTGATAGGGAGGAACTTCTCTAGGCTGGTCCCAAGTAAGAGCAGGCGACCCGGCTGGTCTGATCAACAAATAATCTCTCCACTATTTCTTGGCAGAATCTGACATCTGAAATGCAACAAAATTGACCCCATTAGTCTCCACTATACCCATGTTCCGTAGCACCTCATGACAGCTGTCAAGATACTCCTGGGGATCCTATGAATATGCACCACTAAAGTGAACTGGGAAGAGCTTAGTGAACCTGTCCAATCTTCATAAAGCCTCAGAAGACATAACTGACCCATCACCGGCCTGTGCCGCAATAACTGACTGAACTATTCCGATTGGATGAGCTGTTAGAGTCTGATACTAGGGAGCCATCTGCTCCGAAGTGTGAGTAGTAGGAGTCTGAGCTCCTCCTCCAGCCTGAGAGACTACTGGTGCCATGGGAATGCGCCGGTTTGGTCCACACTCTCCATAAGTCCCACAAACCGGACCAAAGCGTCCTGAAACACTGGGGTGGCAATGAACCCTTCCGGAACCTGAGCTGGCCCAGCAGGAACAGTTTGAGCTGGAACCTCCTTGTCAAAATCTACTTGAGGCTCCACTATTGGGGCTGTTCTCGGGCTCTAGGCTGAGCCCTGCCCCTACCCCGGCCTTTGGAACAGCCTCAGACTCGACCCCTACTCCTCGTAGGAGCTGCCACTAGGGGATCTGGCTACTGCTCAGTTGAAGATGCGGTACGTGTTCTCGCCATCTGCGAGAGAATAAGAGTAGAAGAGTTCAATTAGCATTGAGAGAAAAAAATCGCACGACAAAGAAGAATATAAGTAAAAATTTGTTCCTAACCTTCATAGCCTCCGGGAGATAAGTACAGACGTCTTTGTACCAATCCCCCAGACTTTACTAAGCATGCTCGTGAATTGTGAGACCTAGGCAACCTAGTGCTATGATACCAACTTGTCAAGACCCAAAATTCTCACCTTCGAGATCATGATGGCGTCTAAAATTTCACTTGCTAGGCAATCCAACGTTAGAGTTATTAAGCAAATCCTTATTCAATTCAGTAAATAACATCTAATAAAGCTAAAACGAAATAAAGCGAGTACAAAATATTATAAATGCTTTAACACTTGCTACAACCCGGATCTGAAGTCTCAATTCACGAACTTCTAGGATTTACTACAAATAAAAGTCTGAAATAAATACAACTGTTTGAACGAAAGAAATAGTAAAAACAGGGAAAGATAGACGGGGACTTCAAGGTTTGCAAACGCCAGCAGATCTACCTTGAGTCTCCAAAGAACCAGTCCGAGCTGCTACACCTCTCAATACCAATGCCAAAATCTGCACAAGAAGTGCAGTGTGTAGTATGAGTACAATCGACCCCATGTACTCTATAAGTGCCGAGCCTAACCTCGACGAAGTAGTGACGAGGCTAAGGCGGGTCACTCACACTACAACCTGTACGCAATATATATAATAAAGACAAAAAAGGAAATACATAATGGAATACAACAAAAAACTTGCAAGTAATAACTGTAACTCCAGCAAATAAGCCAGCAACGTTCAAAATTTACCAATCCTTAAGTGCAAAATAAAATACCGTAAGGCTATCACAACCCAAAGGAAATACAAACACACAGGTTGTTACGACGCGCAACCCGATCCCACCATACGTCACATAATCCTCCCTTATTTCCTTATAATAACATGAACACCATTGAATATATATATATATATAAGTGTTGTAACGCGCAACCCGATCCCACCATATCACAATATCATAATCATAGTTCACCCTTATTCCACCAAAACAATCCACCCTTATTACACCTGTTGCAGCGTGCAACCCGTTCCCACCGTACAATATAGATTCTTCCTTATTCCACCTCAACATACCACCCTTATTTCACCGGTTGTGGCGTGCAATCCGATCCCACCATACCAATATCAAGTACTCAATATGCACAGTAAAACTCAAATTTCAAATCACAGAAAAACCCTTTACAATTCCTAAACACCAAACTGAAATAGATAGGACACCTTGAACAACATAATAATCTGCATAAGTAATACTACACAGTGAGACCAATCCAAAATTTACAACTAGAAGGTACAAATAAACCAACTTGAGAAAATAGTAGGAAATCATGCAACTATGGAAAGAACTAATATCATGAACAAGAGGAAACAATGGCTAACAGGTAGCAATTAGGCATGAGAACACATTTAGAGCATATAACAACTAAGACACGGAAAGAAATAATCTAAGAAGAATGGGGAAACAGGAAAAACAGATAATTCAGTGGCACATAAGCACTCGTCACCTCACATATACGCCGCTCATATAAAATTCATATAACACATAGTTCAAGGGTTCCTAATTCCCTCAAGTCAAGGTTAGACATAACACTTACCTCATTCCAAGGACCACTCACTGCTCAATCACAACCTTTCCTCTCAAACAAGACCCCGAACCAATAGAATGTAGAAAATTACCAACCAAACGATTCAAATCAAGCTTTAGGAACTACCCACGATTGCAAGAATTCAATTTAGGAACTACCCACGATTGCAAGAATTCAATTTAGGCCATTTTTGAAAATTATCAAACCCCGGGCCCGCTTGGTACAATCCCGAAGTTTGGCCCAAAACCCGATTATCCATTCACTCCCGATCCTGGTTATGTAATTTATTTTTGAATCCGACCTCAATTTTAGGTCTAAATCCTCAATTTACCAAATCCCTAATTTCTACCCAAAACCCCTAATTCCACCATGAAAACACTAGATTTTAGGTTAAAAACTTGTGAAATGTAATGAAAGATTGAAAGGAAATGGGTTAGAATCACTTACCAATAATTTGGGGCAGAAAGAGTCTTGGAAATATCGCCTCTAGGTTCTAGGTTTTGAAAATTTGAAGAATGAACCAAAAATCCCGTCTAAGTCATATTTGATGAGTTTTAGATGTCACATTTGCGACCTATGCGAACCCTGCAAATGCGAAGAGTCAATCTACGACGACCATCACACCTCTGCTTTCTTCGTAAATGCGAATAATAGTTCGCAATTGCAAACTCTGAACTTATCGCAAATGCGACCCAATAATCGCAAATGTGAATAATCTCCCTCCCCGGTTCCCATCGCAAATGCGAAGATTTGGTCGCAAATGCGACCTCTGGATTTCTCGCAAATGCGACCTCCTGATTGTGAATGCGAACTTATGGTGACCTAGTATAACGACCCGACCGGTCATTCTGTAAGATTAGCCCCGTTTCTGCTTTATCATATGTTTCTTAGCCTATTTATGTTGTGTTGGATCGGTTGGTTCGGGTTC
>ML413921.1:24672-37728 GCA_005239525.1 Nicotiana knightiana | reverse complement strand
CTTTATCTAAAAGTAAAAATCTGATTTTTTTTAGCTAACTAATCCTATAACAATCCTAATTATGCCACTCCAACTCCCACTCAACTCCAACTCCCACTCCAACTCCAACTCCAACTCCAACTCCAACTCTAACTCCTCCATTCATCACACATATCTTATATATATATATGTTGGGTATGTACAAAAAGAGGAAGAAAAAAGTAGAGGAAGAAAACAAAAGGGAAGGGGACGAAAAAAAAAAGAAAAAACAGAAGAAAGAAAAAAAAAGAAAAGAAGAACGAAGAAAAGAAAGGAAAGAAAAAAAGAGTAAGAAAAGAAAAAGAAAGGCAGGCGGCAGAAAGGAAAGAAGAAAAACGAAAAAAAAATAAATTTCTTTTGAAAGCAAAAGAAAAGAAAAGAAAAGAACGAGTTCGTGGATTTCGTTCGTGGTTTCGAGTTCGTGGTTTTAGAAGTTTTATAATTAGTAGATTAAGTCGCTTACTGAGTGAGATTTTCGCAAAAAGGTAACATTCAATCTCCTTGGTTAATTTAAAGTCATGTATAACCGGTTGTATGATGTTTGTTTATTTAAATTCAATTATTCTTTCGCTTTCTTTTGTATTTTTAAATAGCGTCGATTTCTTCTTGTTATTTATATATGTATACATATGTTTGGGAATTTAAAGAATCATACTAATCTAAATTTTGTTCCTAACTTTTAATTTTTAGTTCTAATCCATTCTTTTGCCATAATCCACGTGAAATTTTAGACTATAGATAGTTCATAAAATTGTTTAAAAGTTTTGTCAACAAAAATACTTTTTTTTTTTTGTTTTTTGTGATTGTTTGCCATATTTCTTGATTTTAAGTGTTGTCCATGTTTAAATATTTATATCATTCTATTTTCTTGCTCAAATACATTTAAGACTATTAATTTTTAGTTTAATTAAATAAGAATGTGCGGGATGATTCAAAAGTCAGTTGAATACTATGATTCCAATTTTTATTTTTAGGTTTCACGTGCATATTTACTAATTTGAGTGTTATACAAGAATGATTATTTTCCTTTGTACTGTTTGTCCAAGAATTTCATTTAAGTAGTTTTTATTAAACCTTCTTTTATTTTAGTCATAATTTCGTTAAATAATGTCATTTTAATCTTTTCAAAATTTTGATGACAACAAAACAAGAAGAGTGGTAAAACTTTTTTTTGTAGCAAGATGAATAACGAACTAATTGAGGACTCGTTGCAATAAGTAAAATACTAATAAAATATACAAATATATGTATCGAATATGAAAGAGACAAAATAAATGGAATACTTTAAATACGTTAGAAAATTTTAGACGTACTTGAAATATTAGCCCATGTGTTCATACCCGAACCTTGGGTTGATATGCTTAAATAATAAAAGGATCATGTGCGCATTCCGCGTCTCGATGCCTTTAGATTTAAAAGTAATTATGCTATAACCATGTGTATATTCCGTACCTTGGTTTAATATTTAATTTCAAAGAAGTACCTTGTGTGCGTTCCGCATCTTGGTAAACACAACTAAAAAAAATATAATAATTAATTAAGCGGTAACAAATAAGCCATGATCAATAAAATACAAGAATAGCTAAAAATTGATTTAAGCCTTACATGAGTCAATAAAGCGACCGTGCTAGAACCGCGGGACTCGAGGGGTGCCTTACACCTTCCCCTCGGTCAACAGAATTCCTTACTCAGTCTTCTGTTTTCGTAGACCATAAATTAAGAGTCAAACCATCCTTTGTTAAGGGATTCAAGATGAAAGGTGGCTTGGAACACCAAAACTCAATTCCAAGTGGCGACTCTAAATAATAAATAATCCATTTTCAAAACGTCACTTCGATTGGGAAAACTCTTCATCAACCTCGTAATAGGGTTGTGGGACATAAAAGAGGCGTGACAGTGGGCCCAGGGAGGCTTTTTAGGCATTTTTCTATTTTCTTGCCTTAGCTCTAATACCAACTTGTCACGACCCAGTTTCTCCCTCCGTGAACTGTCGTGACGGCACCTAGTCTCTGCGACTAGGTAAGCCTAATATTGCGGAAATGGAAGGAAAACATAAAGATAAAATCCAACATATGTAATCAATAAGAAGAAACGGTTGTCGCTACCCCCTTTTTCCTATCCTTTCGTATTGGTCAGGATTTTTGACGTTATTGGGACAACTCATTTCCTTTTCGGAAAAGGGATGTGAAGGACTTGAAGAGTCACCACCTAACGAATTAAGGTGCGTTAGGGCACCTATTAAGGGTTATAATAACACTAATTGAATAACCAGATATTGGGTAAGGGCTTGAAATTACTCCAAGGGGAAGATATTAGGCACCCCTCAAAGTCCACAACTGTGGTTCCCGGCCAAACAAACTTTATGAATTTTAGTACGTAGCAAATAAGCAGTCAAGTATACACATGGAAACAAGTAATGGTTGTGCAAAGATTCTCAGTCTAAGCACACATATGTAGGGAATAGGGGATTCCTAAGTGGTTAATCCTATAGGATCACATCAATGCAATGCCCGGTAATCACTCCTCAGTGAGGGGCTACACGTGGCATTAGCGCACCGTTCATGATATCCATGTCTACCCTTTACCCCACCCCTTAGTGGTTATTAGGCGAATTTAATTAGCGATCTCTATGCGTGTTGTTACCCGTCCCTTCTCAAGGGTCCTGGAGGAATTTAGGACCTCTAAGTATAGGTAGTTCTAGACAGACCCCTAAGGTTTTAAAAGGATAAAATTCTAAGCGACATGCAAGAACAAATAGGACTGATTAGATAAATGCAGGAAAACAGTTATGAGGCACAGATTTCCCTCCACAAGTAATGCACGTAATCAGCACGTCTCAAACACAAACGAGAGGCGGTTTCATTAGACAGAATCCTAAGGAAAGATATCTAAATGAATGTCAATGCACAAAAATATATGGCTTTATTTAATAAACTTAGAAGCAGGGGCCTAATCAGTTTGCCTACTGATTTTTAAGCGTGTTAACTTTTAGACAGTTCAGAAGTTGTTTTTTCCTAATAGCATGCTGTTATAGGTTTTACGAAAACGCAGAGATTGTTACTAGTTTTATCTAAAATTGGTTAATCATATGAGAGATTGCATTATACCCTTTCATGAATCAGTAGTCTAAACTAGGCGTGGATGAGAAAATGCAAAAAGAGTCCTAGAGCATGGTATCTAATATGCACATACAAATGCAGAATAGTTAACACATGATTTCAGAATGCACAGAATTCCTAAAGCATGATTTCTAAATGCACAAAGAGTTACAGGATGATTGAAACATGATTTTCAATGCACAAGAGTACCTTTTCTATATTAACGTCATTATCCTAGGCGTAGGATTTCAAAGTGGTTGGCATAAGCATAAATTAAGGACATGTTGTACGTTAAAGCAGTAACATGAAAAGCCTTAAAGACATGATATCTAATGCATGTTGGCATAGTTTGAATGAATATGTTGGTCATAAGCATAGATTCTAATGCAGATAGGGAATGTAAAAGGCCTAAGGCATGATTTCTACCTAATGATAGAATATATGACTACCCTCCCCTTTTCACTGGCCAACCCCAATATCTCTTTACAAATAATTATTACAGACCAACTAAATAAATTACATAAATTGATAAAGGAAAAGAATAAGTTAAACTATAGGGAGCCTAAAGTAGACCCAAATATACCAGGTGTCCATAACCTCAACTGTCAAAGTTTCATAGCCTTTCTCATGTCCGGGTGTGTCAGAGCTCCCTAAGGACCTCCAGGATCCCGGGCTATGCTCACACCCAGATTTCATAGCCAGAACTGAGTAAGTGCAGTGCGGAAGAACCAGCCCCAGTGGATCAGAGTTCAGAGAGATCTCACATGAATCCCAAAGCAGTCACACACTGGAGGGGTAGAACTTAAGGACCTAAGAGTAGAGTGAGAGTGCTTGACATAGTTTGAAAAGGTTTTAATAGGAATGTAGTATTTGAAAAAGACTCAGTTGAAGTTTATAAAAGTATGAAGTGGTTTAGTAGCAAAACAGTTTGAACAAGAGCAGAGTAATTATACAAACATCAGATCAACTACATAACATAACAGGTTCAACAACACTCAAACAAAAGTCCTTCACACAGGGGTAAAGGGGTTGGTGACAGATACAACACCCAAGGTGAGCACATAACAAGCATAAGCACAGAAGTATCAAGGAATAGTAGAAAATATGTTATGGGTTCCAGAATTGCTAATTGGGGACATGGTTGCATAGAATCAGAAGTGCTCAAGGACTTGTGGGATTGGGGATAACTAATGATGAAAACATAGTGTAAGAGTATGAATTTCAGAACAAATAATAGAAGACATAGTGGTATCAAACATAATTTAGCATATACCCAGAATAACTTAAGGTAACAATTGCACAATATGTGCATACCAGAACTAGGCAGCTCATAGACAAGCATTCAAAGACAGATTAGAATCACATGGAGACAGATTACACAGGAAGTAAACATGTTCAACAACAGGCTGATCCTAAAAATGGGTTAGAACGTAACTAGTATACTAAGTAAAAAAAGTTAAACACATGTTGAGAAGAAAACAAAAGACAGAAACAGATTAGTAAAATGATAAACTAAAGCAATAGAAGAAACATATTGATTTTGGAACTTGAACTTAAAATAAGAACATACTAGTAAGGAGAATAGACACAAAGCGAAGAACATGAAAGTGCAATAGTTAGCCTTGGCTTGCAGCCGTCTAATTCAGTAACAATAACAAGTAACGAAAGTAAGAAGAAGAGTTTTTGAGTGTAAGAGAGAGTTGTGAACTAATGTGAGTTCGTGTGTGTAGAAGATTGTCTAATGAGAGTAGAAGAGAGAAATATATATAGTAGTTTGAAAGCTGGGTAAATAATTAAGAGTCAAACTATTCAGTAATTATAGAAATCGGAATCAATTAGAGTAAAATCAGTCCAAGTCTTACCTTAATTAAGGGAATCAGTTCAAACGGTAGAAAGACAGGTAACAAACAAGGAAAGAAATCATATATAGCTGGAGTATAACATCTAAAGAAATAATTCAAACATAGTACACGTATAGAACAGGTAATTAGGGGTAGGTTCATAAAATTATAATTAAGAAAAAAATATTAAGAATCAACAAATAATACAATCAGTCGTAAAAAGGCAAGCAGTAATTTAAAAGTCATGAAAAGTAGGGAAATAATCAGAAATGGGCATTCGAGTATCAACCCAGGAAATCAGGGGTTCAAAGAATCAAAGTAATACTAATTTTAAGGGAGATATTATAAACTTCCAAGAATAAACAAATAAACAGAGTAAAAACAGGAAGAACCAAATCAGAAACCCTAATGAGATGTTACCAGGGCGAAAACCACAAAATACTCAAATTAATCGAAGAAAATTCATCTGAATCAAACATACAGACGGGTTGAGTGAACGAACAGTGAAGACGAATTCAGAACCAAAAACTAAATCTTGAAAATTAGGATTTTTTAACAATACTGATTGGGGTTAAAGGAAGCTTAACAAATCGACCAGACACATAAGAATCAAGGAATAACACTTAGAAAATCAGCGAGAATTGTTTTTGAAGAAAGGTTTTAGAAACCCTAGTCATGAAGATGAAGAGACGCTTCGAAAAACAGAAAGGTTTTCATAGAAAAATTAGTAAAATAACTCGAAATACTCTCAGATCTATTACAGATCTAAAGAGTCAAGAGATAAAATTAGTGTTTCGGAGAGGAACAACCCAAAGATAGAGCAACTCCAGCTTAGAAACCATAGATTTAGCCAAAAAATAGAAAGATCTTACTCAATCGGGCCATGATGGCCTCAGAATGATGAGCACAGGCCCAAGGGGTAGGTGAACGGCTACTGGTCCCTTGAGGACCTCAGAGATGGCATGAATCCGGTCATGAAGGAGCCATTGAGGCTAGGGGTGGTGGTGAGAACCAACATCAATACTGGCGAGCAAGCAACCGGTGAGGGGAAGCCATAGTTAGGCAGAGGGAGTTTGAGATAATGAGAGGAGTGTGACAGCGGGTGAGGATGAGAGAATGAGAGGGGTTTGGGGGGGGGTATAGGTTAGGTTAGATTAGGAAAGGTTAAATCCGTGCCGTTGATCAAAATTGATCAACCGCCAAGATTAAATCGGCATTAGGCCAGGTAGATTTAGGAATTGGGCTTAGGGTCTGTTGGGTCAGGCATAGTTAGGTGTTTGGACTGGTCTAATTAGGCTAAAATTGAAATAGAATAGGCTATTTGTTATATACCCAATTTGAATTAATTAAAATAATTTGTAAAATAGCTAATAATTATAAAAACTGAATTTCATGCATAGAAAATAGTTTATAATGATTATTTAGTATTTAAAAATAGAAATGACTAATTTCTGGTAAAAAATAGTACAAAATTATATGCTTGGGCTATAATTGCAAAGTTATTGCAATTATAGCCAAAAAGTGCCAATTTAGCTATTTATGGAATACTTTGGTCTTATTAGAACCATAAATAATAGATTAAATCATGAAATATTTTTGAAATCCTTTGTGATGCAATTTTGTAATTATTTATTGGAAATAAAGTACTGGCCAAGTTAATAAAATGTAGAAAAATTATGGAAAAATACCAATTGCCACTACTGCATGATTTTTAAGGTATGTATGCAATTTTTAAAAATAAATTGGGAAAAACTGGGTGTCAACAGCTACCCCTCTTTACCCAGAAAGGATGAAAGAGTTGTTGGGTAATGATATGATGACTAATTTTGACCGAGCGAAACCGTTAGAGAGATTTTGGCCGTACTTTGGTTTTTGAGCTGCCTACATATCCCTGGTTTTACAGGAATCAGGCCGTATGTAGTTCCGGATTAACCAATGAAGTCATTACAAGAACATACACAATATCTAGGGATGGGCGAATGAACGGTTTATGGGAGAGGTTAGGTTTGATTCAGTTAAGGGACTGGAGCAGGATCGCTCCTACTGGGATAGTTGTTGCTCGCTGGGTTACCTGCAAATAAGAGTAATACAAGCATATATGGTGCATAAATTTAAACATGATGCAGGTTCCCGTTGGACTATGAAAGTCATCTTCGGACGGATAGGGATGGCGTCCTTAGACCATGATGTCCTAGGCCATGAATTGTATGATGAGAGATTCGCAAGGCGTGAAATGATGTTCCCGGGCCATGAATATGGTGCCTCCGAACTATGACGCCTTTGAATAATGATTTTCAAATTGAGAGAGATCCTTAGGCCATGGCATGATGTCTTCCGGCTATAAGGATGATGCCGTTAGATTATGACGCCTTTGGACAAGTTGGTGATATTTCAGCCCATGAGATGCAATAATCTGATGTTGACAAAACAAGGCCTAGTCTTTCGAAATGGAGGGCAGAGCTTAGCCTGAAAAGAGAGCGAAGTAAATAATGCTTGAGAGATAATGCTTAGTCTCGGTGAAGAAGTAAATTGGAGGTAGAGTTTAGACTCATGCAAGTAGGGAGACAGAGCTTAGTCTCATGCAAATGAAGGCAATGATTAGCCTTATGCAGATGAAGACGGAGATTAGCCTTATGCAGATGGAGACAAAGCTTAGTCTCATGCAGGGGAAGGCAGATATTAGCCTTATGACGGGTGGGGGTAGAGCTTAACCTCATGCAGATAGGAAGGCAGTGATTAGCCTTATGCATATGGAGGCAGAGCTTAGCCTCATGCAAAATGCGGGACAGAGCTTAGTCCCATACAAGATGAAAGCGGAGCTTAGCCTTATGTAGAAGAATAAATAGCAAATGATAGTAGAATTTCTTAGCTGGTAGCAGATTTCGATATTGCTATTGTTGTGAGAATTGTGACTACGGAGCATGTTTGTTCTTTGTACTGATAGCAAATTTCGGCAATTACTACTGTTTTGAGAATTGTGACTTTGAAGCGTGTTTATCCTTTCTTCCTGCATCCAAAGAAAAATTGTGAGTTATGTGGATGGGGAAGGTCGGTTCGTATCCCCGTTGTCTTTTCTTGAATCATTCTGCTTGGTCTGATGATCCTATTGAAGTTATCGGGGTAGCGTTTGCTAAACAGAGCTATTTTAAAAGCAAGGATGCATGATTTTTCAAAAACATAGTATGAAACATATTTTAAGAATTTAGATGAACCGACAACCATGACACGATTCAAGACATTGCAACCTCTCATGCTACGGAATTTTGAGGGTCCTCCTCAAAATTCTGCCCTAGTTAGATGGGTTGACGTTTCTGACTGTTGTGCATGCTGCGGTCGGCTGAACCCATAGGGCTTCCTATGTATACCCTCTTAAACGGGAATAAGGTCGGGCGTAGTTCAGTTTACATCATTTCAGAAACCATAAAGAGTTACACATAGTAGCGCTTGATTGCATCGGAATTGATTGGTTTTGGCCAGACTTCTCCATCCATTTCTGCAAGTATGAGAGATCATCCCATCAATACTCGATGAACCATAAACGGACCTTTCCAGTTGGGAGAGAATTTCCCTTTGGCCTCATCTTGATGTGGAAAGATCTTCTTTAACACCAGTTGCCCCGGTGTGAACTGTCTTGGCTTGACTCTTTTGTTGAAGGCTCTGGTCATTCTACTCTGATAAAGATGTCCGTGACATATTGCATTCATCCTTTTCCCGTCTATGAGCGCTAGCTGCTCATAATGAATTCTTATCCATTATGCGTCGCTGAGCTCAAATTCTTGTATGATTCTTAAGGAAGGAATTTCCACTTCAGCAGGAATAACATCTTACGTACCATAAACCAGCAAGTAAGGAGTTGCCCCAATTGATGTGTGGACTGTGGTGGGGTATCCCAGTAAGGAAAATGATAGCTTTTCGTGCCACTATTTGTGTTTTCCTATCATCTTTCTCAATATCTTCTTGATGTTCTTGTTGGTGGCTTCTAAAGCTCCATTTATCTGAGGTCTATAGGTTGTGGAATTCTTGTTCTTGATTTTGAAAGTCTCGTACATGGCTTTCATCATATCACTATTTAGATTGGAGCCGTTGTCGGTGATGATTGATTCTGGAACTCCAAAGCAACAAACAATATGTTCGCGGACAAATTCTTCCACGACTTTCTTAGTCACTACTTCTACCCATTTGGTGAAGTACTCAATAGCTACTAAGATGAACTTGTGCCCGTTTGAGGTTGTAGGCTCGATTGGTTTGATGACATCCCTTACCCATGCAACGAATGGCCAAGGAGAGCTTGTTTCATTGAGCTCATTTGGGGGTACCTTTATCATATCTGCATGTGCCTGACATCGGTAGCATTTTCGGACATATGATGCGTGGCTAGAATTCATGGTTTAACACGTTATGTGCCTTACATTTTATGTGCGTTAATGATAAAAATACACTTTTTATGTGCATAATGGAGTCTATTTCATGTGTAGGTGAATTGGAGATGGAAGCCGAGCTAACTGGATGCAAATACGTCAAAAATACGCTCAAGAATCGAAAATGAGCAACCCGGGCTATAGTGGGGCGTTAGACCCATAAAGCCAGGCCTAGCCTGGCTATAGTGGGGCGTTTGGGGCTTAACATCTGGGTCCCGGGTCCGGTCAATTCTGAGATTTGAAGGTTTTAAGTGTTTCCCGATTTGAATAGAAGTCTCATACATGCTTAGGGTTTATCCCAAACATATAAATAGACCTAAAAACACAACTTGAGAGGGGAGGAAGCCATTGAAGTGAAGAAAAACCTGTGGATTACTACTCAGTGAAGCAAACATTGATTTTTATAGCTTTTATTTATTATTTTGTAGTTCAATTATGTAAGTTATTTTAGAATTGATTCTTATGAATATGAGTAGCTAATTTTCTTAATCTAGGGTTTTGGTGGAACCCGTTGGGGGATAAACTTATTGTGATATTAATATAGTTTTGATTGGTTGATTAATCTCTATTTGTTCAACTACGTTCTTGTTGTAGTTGATTGAAGGGCCCTCAATTAGCTGTTCCTATTTATTATGTATCTACTTGAGAGAGAGTGCATATTTAGGTAGTTGTTTGAACAACATCACTCCCGGAGTATAGACGAAAGTCATAACCGAGGGTTTAGAAGTTGGATTAGAAATAACGATACTTCGGGTGCAATCTAAAGTGAACTGTAATGCAATCTAGCTAGCGTAACTTGAGAGAGTGCGTCTAGTAAATTATCATAATTACTTGAGAGAGATTTATGGTAGATAGAGTGTTCATGATTGATAGAGACAACTAATCAAACTATAAGAAGTATCCGAGAAGGAAGTTCACCGACGGGGGAAACCATAACCTTAGACCTTTATCATAATTGTTTACAACACATTGTTAGTAATTGTTAGTTATTATTATTTTTAGTAAATTAGTAAATCATCACCAATTTATATTAAAATGTCTTGAGAGAATTGATTGAGTAAAAGTTGCGTATTCTAAAGCCTTGATTGACACGTAAATTCCCTGTGGGATCGACTATGGGCATAATACCCCGGATTATATTTGCAACGCCCGCTTAGTCTTTTATAAGACATAGTTGAGCGTGATCCAATTTTGGCGCCGTTGCTGGGGAATTAGCGGTGTTATCAATTGAGTTGGAAGAAATACAAAATTCTGAAATATAGTCAATTTTCTTCAAATTTTCGTTTATACATTGAAAGTTTAACGTTTGCTAACGTGTTGCAGGTGCATGCCTAGAAACTCATCGAGAACTGGTGAAGTAGTTGAAGCCTTATCAGACCCCGAGAAAGTTTTCAAGGCCCTAAATCGGACCAACCGGAAAAGCAAACATCAACCACCAATTGAACAAATTGAGCCTGACATGGACGATCCAAACAACAGGAACAATAATGGGGATGATGTGGTAGACCCAGTCGCTCAAATAGGGGAAAAGGCTCTTTTATATGACTGGGCACAACCCACAACTGACAATTGGTCACTGCGATACTGGTCCCTCAAATACAGCCCGAGTCCTTCCAGTTAACAAATAATATGCTGCACTTATTGCATAACAAGGGACTATCTCAGGGTCATACATCGAAGACCCCCAGCAGCATTTGAAAAACATCCTATCAATTTGCAAAACATAGAGGTAGCCAAACGTCACTCAGGAGGCAATAAAACTGTTGTTGTTTCCATTCTCAGTGACTGGCGCTGCCCAGACTTGGCTAAACTCACTCCCCATCAATTCCATTACCACATGGGAGGAGTTAGTTAAGCAGTTCGTGAACAAGTTTCATCCACCCAACAAGACTGCTCAACAAATTGATGAAATCTTGAGCTTCAGACAGAAACCAGTTGAAACACTGCAAGAGACATGGGAACGATTTAAGGGGATGCTGGTTATCTGTCCACATCATGGTATTCCAGAGCAGATGTTGGGGCAGCATTTTTATATGGGTTTGGCTGATACTATTAAAGCAAATGTTGATGCTTTGGCTAGTGGAGCATTACTATAGCAAAACGTGGAGAGAAAGTCAAATCTTACTTGATAAAATTGCACAGAATTCAGGATGGACAACAAAGAATGCACCCATTACTCCTGTAGTTCACTCAGTGCCATTCGATCCATCTAATATTATTTTAGAGAACATGGCCACCTTGATAACACAAATGAGTATACTTACTAAGAAGGTGGAGGAATCAGGACAAAATCAGTAGGTACACATCATAGACACATCTTGCATTAGTCAACAACTTGGTAATCACTGGAATGCAGAATGTCATCACCCTTCTTATTCAGAAAATATGAATTATGTGTCGAATTATGGAAGCCAGAGACAAGGGGGGCAGAACTGGGGTCAGCAAGTTCAACCATATAGACCACCCCACCAACAGCAGAACAGTGGAAATATGGGTGTCAGGGGACAACAAGGTAATGCAACACCGTATCAGAGGCCACAAGGTTATAACCATCAGAATCAACAACAAGCATACTACCCTCCTCAGCATCAACAGGGGGGAAAGCAAGAAGATGGGTTTTCCAGGTTAGAAGCTATGATGCAGCAGGTTATTGGGTCAAATGCCAAAATCAGTGAGAGAGTAGATGTACATGATGCAGCTATTAAAAATATTGAAGTACAGTTGGGCCAGATATCTATGGCAGTGAACAATCGTCCTCCTGGAACTTTACCTGCAGATACTCAGGTAAATCCTATGGACCAGGGCCCAAGGCAGCTGATGGCAGTGACTCTCCGCAGTGGCAGAGACTTAAACTTGGAACTAGAGAGAGCTCGTGAAAGCAGACAGGCCGAGACACTGGTACCCATGCCGATTGAACTTGATGATTCAACAAACTTGACCAGGGTAACAGTGCAACCTACTGGAGGAGAACCTAGTGCACAGAGTGAGACTGAAAAAGAAGTGGAGATATCCCAGGAGCCGGTAGTTGAGGTGGTGGCTGATGAAGAAAAGTCCCAAATCACTGGTAAAAAGAGACCGCCAGCTCCATTCCTTCAGAGGCTGGCCAAATACCAAAAGTACGAATAGTAGAAAAAGTTCTTGGACATGCTAAAGCAAATACAGGTAAATATCCCTTTTATTGATGCATTGAAAGAAATGCCTGGTTACGCTAAGATGATGAAGGACTTGATGTCCATAAAATTTGATTTCCAAGATCTGGCTACTGTCACCCTTACTCAGACTTGTAGTGCGGTGGTGACGCGTCCTATTGCTGAAAAGATGTCTGATCCAGGGAGTTTTACAATTCCTTATACAATTGGCAACATAGCTTTTGCCAAAGCTCTATGTGACTTGGGGGACAGCATTAATCTGATGCCGCTGGCCATATATAAAAGACTGGGGATTGGTAGAGCCAGACCAACTTCAATGTTATTGCAGTTAGCTAACAAGACGGTAAAGAGACCGTCGGGCATTCAAGATGATGTATTGGTGCAAGTGGGAAAGTTTGTATTCCTTGCTAATTTTGTGATACTAGATTGTAAAGTGGATGAGGAAATTCCCATAATCTTGGGAAGGTAATTCTTTTCCACAGGCAGAGCCCTTATCGATTGTGAGACTGGTGAACTTAAGATGAGGCTCAAT
>ML413921.1:0-23124 GCA_005239525.1 Nicotiana knightiana | reverse complement strand
CCCCTTTATTTGAATCGATCTTATATTTGAACCTTGTCACCTCTCGTAAGCACTAGAAATGTAATGAAATATGAAAAAATTAAAGTGTGGGGTGGTTGGTTGGTATTTTGAGGTGAATAATTGAAATAAGGAGAAAGGTGCACTGTTTTAAAAAAGCAAGAGTCACTTAGAAAAAAAAAAGAGAAAAAGAAAAAAAAGATTGTTGTACTGTTGTGAATATATATATATATATATATATTCCTTGACAAGTGGTGCCTCTTAATGTAATTTTGCTTAAAGAAGTATGGGGTAATAACATTGATGTAAAGGTGGAGTTTGGCTTAATATAAGTTTGAGGTTGAATGCGAAAGTATATGTATTAATGTGCTTAGGGAGGTGTAGTCACTCTTATATCCAAATGTATCCTACCTGTCCCGCAGCCTACATTACAACCAAATAAAGTCCTACTTGATCCGAGACTGAATGAGCTCCATTAGTAGAGTAGTACACTACGGGCAAGCCTATGGTACATCTTTTGTGGCATATGGATATTATTTTTGAGAGCGAGTGAATTCTTTCTATCTTGAGTTCTTAAGTGTTCTTAAAATTTTATTGTATGGGGAACAAGCTCTTTTATTTGGTGAGGGCACATGATTCATGAAGGGAAGGTAATGTTGTTGACCTCTATGTTAGAGTAGTGAGTGGATTGTAAATAAAGCATGGTATATGTGAGTCGATTATTGAGGCGAGGATGTCACACCTTTGTGCTTGAACTATTTTAATTATTCTTGGTATAACGTGTTAAGGGATTTGCTTAACAAGTTGTGTTCATGAGTGTAATTTGATTGCTCGAGGACGAGCAAATGTTTAAGTGTGGGGTATTGATGCGTGGCTAGAATTAATGGTTTAACACATTATGTGCGTTACATTTTATGTGCGTTAATTATAAAAATACACTTTTTATATGCATAATGGAGTCTATTTCATGTGTAGGTGAATTGGAGATGGAAGCCAAGCTAAATGGATGCAAATACGTCAAAAATACACTCAAGAGTCGAAAAGGAGCAACTCGGGCTATAGTGGGGCGTTAGACCCATAGAGCAAGGCCTAGCCTGGCTATAGTGGGGCGTTAGACCCATAAAGCCAGTCCTAGCCTGGCTATATTGGGGCGTTTGGGTCCGGTCAATTCCGAGTTTTGAAGGTTTTAAGTGTTTCCTGGTTTGAATAGAAGTCTCCTACATGCTTAGGGTTTATCCCGAACATATAAATAGACCCAAAAACACAACTTGAGAGGGGAGGAAGCCATTGAAGTGAAGAAAAACCTGTGGATTACTACTCAGTGAAGCAAACATTGATTTTTATAGCTTTTATTTATTATTTTGTAGTTCAATTATGCAAGTTATTTTAGAATTGATTCTTATGAATATGAGTAGCTAATTTTCTTAATCTAGGGTTTTGGTGGAACCCGTTGGGGGATAAACTTATTGTGATATTAATATAGTTTTGTTTGGTTGATTAATCTCTATTTGTTCAACTACGTTCTTGTTGTAGTTGATTGAAGGGCCCTCAATTAGCTGTTCCTATTTATTATGTATCTACTTGAGAGAGAGTGCATATTTAGGTAGTTGTTTGAACAACATCACTCCCGGAGTATAGACGAAAGTCATAACCGAGGGTTTAGAAGTTGGATTAGAAATAACGATACTTCGGGTGCAATCTAAAGTGAACTGTAATGCAATCTAGCTAGCGTAACTTGAGAGAGTGCGTCTAGTAAATTATCATAATTACTTGAGAGAGATTTATGGTAGATAGAGTGTTCATGATTGATAGAGACAACTAATCAAACTATAAGAAGTATCCGAGAAGGAAGTTCACCGACGGGGGAAACCATAACCTTAGACCTTTATCATAATTGTTTACAACACATTGTTAGTAATTGTTAGTTATTATTATTGTCAGTAGAATTAGTAAAACATCACCAATTTATATTAAAAAGTCTTGAGAGAATTGATTGAGTAAAAGTTGCGTATTCTAAAGCCTTGATTGATACGTAAATTCCCTGTGGGATCGACTCTGGGCATAATACCCCGGATTATATTTGCAACGCCCACTTAGTCTTTTATAAGTCATAGTTGAGCGTGATCAACATATTGGATGAAGTCCGTTTCCATGGTCATCCAAAAGTAATCGGCTCAGAGTATCTTCTTGGCCAAGACAAAACCATTCATATGCGGGTTGCAAGTCCCGACATATATCTCTTCAAGTGGTTTGGAGGCTTCCTTTGCATAGACACATCTCAATAATCCCAAATTGGGGGTTCTCCTGTACAGGTTTCCTCCGCTGTGAAAGAAACTGTTGAACAATCTCCGAAGCTTGCGTTTCTGAGTATGATTTGCAAGCTCTGGGTACTCTTCCTTTGATAAATATTCCTTGATATTATGGAACCATGGCTTTCCGTCCGCTTCTTCTTCAATATGGGCACAATATGCCGGCTAGCTATGGATATTTACTGGAATAGGATCAATGAAGTTCTTATCTGGATACTTTATCATGGATGATAGAGTGGCCAGTGCAACGGTAAACTCGTTCTGAATTCTGGGGACATGCCGAAATTCTGTCCTTGCGAACCTCTTTATCAGTTCCTGCACGTGGTGCAGATATGGTAGTATCTTGGAATTCTTGGTAGCCCATTCTCTTTGTACTTGGTGTATTAGCAGGTCTAAATCACCAATTACTAGCAGCTCTTGAATATTCATGTCAATGGGCATGTTGAGCCCTAGGATGCTAGCTTCATACTCTTCCATATTGTTGGTGCAGGAGAATTTGAGTTTAGAAGAAATCGGATAATGTTGGCCAGTTTCCGACACCAAGACTGCTCCAATACCGTCTCCTTTGAAATTGGGTGCTCCGTCGAAGAACATTCTCCAACCGTCATAGGATTCAACAATGTCTTATCCTATGAATAATACTTCTTCATCGGGAAAATATGTTTTTGGAGGTTCGTATTCTCCTCCCACATGGTTCTTGGTAAGACGATCTGCCAATGCTTAACCCTTCACCGCTTTTTGAGTCACATACACGATGTCAAATTTACTTAGCAGGATTTTCCACTTAGCCAGCTTGCCAGTGGGAATAGGCTTCTGAAAGATGTACTTCAAGGGATCCATCCTTGATATGAGATATGTCGTGTAGGCATAGAAATAGTACCTCAGCTTCTGGGCTACCTAGTTTAGAGCACAACAAGTACGCTCCAATAGAGAATATCGTGCCTCGTATGGAGTGAACTTCTTACTCAGATAATAGATAGCATGTTCCTTTCTTCCTGTCTCTTCCTGTCTTGTCGTGCTGCCCCAGAACTAGTGGCGTTGACAAGTATTCCTTGATTCTGTCAAAAGATTTTTGACAATCCTCGGTCCATTTAGTTGTTGCATCCTTCTTTAACATCTTGAAGATCGGTTCACATATGACCGTGGAGTGGGCTATGAATCGGCTGATGTAGTTAGGGCGCCCTAGGAAACTCATCACATATTTCTTGTTCTTTGGGGGTGGTAATTCTTGGATGGATTTGAATTTTGACGGATCCAGTTCTATTCCTTGACGGCTGACGATGAACCCAGGCAGTTTTCCGACAGGAACCCCGAATGCACACTTCACGGGGTTTAATTTCAGGTTGTTTTTCCGCAACCTGTTGAAGAACCTCCTCAGACCTGCTATATGGTTGGTGGCTTTCTTGGACTTGATAATGACGTCGTCCATATATACCTAGATCTCTTTATGTATCATGTCATGGAAGATAGTGGTCATAGCCCTCATATAAGTGGCACCAGCATTCTTTAAGCCGAATGGCATCATCTTATAACAGTAGACTCCCTACAGCGTGATGAAAGCCGTTTTCTCAGCATCTTCTTCGTCCATCCAGATCTGATGGTATCCGGCAAAACAATCCGCGAACTACTGAAGTTCATGCTTTGCACAATTGTCAATCAGGATGTGTATGTTTGGAAGGGGGAAATCATCCTTTGGACTGGCCCGGTTGAGATCCCGGTAGTCGACACAAAGCCTAACTTTTCTGTCTTTCTTGGGCACTGGCACGATGTTGGCTAACCATGTTGGATATTCAAGTACCCTAAGGACTTTGGCATTGATTTGATTGGTAACTTCCTCTTTGATTTTCAGACTCATATCAGGCTTGAACTTTCTTAGCTTCTGTTATACCGGCGGACATATTGGATTGGTTGGCAACTTGTGGGCCAAAATGGATGTACTTAGACCAGTCATGTCATCGTACGACCATGCAAATATGTCTTCATAATCTTTCAATAATTTAGTGTAATGCTGATCCGAGTTTCTTTAACAGTCTATGAATCTCCTAGGTTGGCTACCTCAGTTTTGTCAAGGTTGGACTTAGGTCTGTTCTCGAAATCCTCAACTTCTCTGACAATTTCATTGGGTATGACATCCTTTTCTTCTGAATTGCTGTCCTTTTATTGCGTTGTCTCATTGCATGTCACAATAATCGGTTCATCAAGACAAGAAATAGTAATGTTGTATAGATAAAAGTAATGAGAGAAAAACAATAATAAATAAATACGGATTCGTTGAAATGTAAAAGCGATTTTGATAATTTAAGCAAACATTTTGGAACATCGAGATCAAAAAATGTAAAAAGGAAATCATTAGCAAAAAAATGAAGTAAATAACGTTGCTCAGCCTTGCTACCCCGGCACTCGTCGAGCCCTGAATGGTCTGACGGTCCAATTCTTGAGAAATTATCTCTTGCTCACATCTTGGATGGTATGGCCTTCCTATTCCTCCTCCTCAATAATAACACAACAATCCATGCCTTCATCTTCCAGGAATAGATTCTTCAAAGCTGCTAGAGTTTCTTCTTCTTTTGACCCTCATATGACATCAGCTTGCTGGAAAGTCTGCTCCAAATGTGGTATAGGCTGTTCCAATGGATAGTAGGGACCACACCATGGTGGCGACCAGTCTTCGTACTCCTGCCAAGTGTATTGGTATCCTAGCCCAAAAATGGTGCCATGATGCTTCAGCTGTATCGATTTGGAAATCCCCTGAAGATTCTTACCGAGCCCTTTGCCAGGCTTGTACCCGCTCCAGTTCAATATGCTTTCGATCTTGCCATCCCACCACTTATCCTTGTCTATTTCATTAACCCGCTCGATGTGGTGATAGGTTTCTCCACCCAGCCTTCTTCTACCTTTAACGACCGGGATGGTCTGGCGACTATAGATAGGGTTGCTTCCATCTCCGTGGATGATTACTTCCTGGCGGTTCAATTAAAATTTTACTGCTTGATGCAACATTGATGCCAAAGCCCCAGCGGCATGTATCCATGGTCGTCCCAATAACAGGTTATATGACGCGGATACATTTATCACCTAAAATTCAACCTCGAACCATGTAGGTCCCATGTGTAGACAAAGACTGATTTCTCCAATGGTGGCCCTCTGAGAACCTTCAAAAGCCCTCACATTCATGGACCCTTGTCTTATCTCGTACAATCCTTTTCCCAATCTTTTGAGTGTTGTCAATGGGAAAATGTTGAGGCTTGATCCTCCGTCGATTAGAACCCTGGTAATGAAATAATCTTTACATTGCACAATGATGTGCAGTTCCTTGTTGTGACTTAGCTCTTTAGGTGGTAGCTCGTTCTCGTGGAAAGTGATCTTGTGACTTTCCAGCACCTGTCCTACCATGTTGGCCATTTCTCCACTAGTGATGTTATTAGGCACATATGCTTCGTTCAACACTCTCATCAAAGCATTACTGTGTGCTTCCGAGTTCTGTAGCAATGACAGGATGGATATTTGGGCTGGAGTCTTGTTCAACTGATCAATGACTGAATATTCTTTGGCTTGCACCTTTCTCCAAAGATCATCTGGACCTGTTTCGATGACAGGTGGCCTGTTGGAAGCATATTTTATAGACTCTGCCAAGTGTTCGGTGTATAGACCATGCCGGTCCTGGTCATCCCCTATGGGGAACCATCTTCTTCCATCTTAACTTTACCATTCCTTCTTGCTTCAGCCGTGTAGTCCCAAGATACGACATTAGTGTTGAAAAGCGGCGGGGTTGACACTGTCACTGTAATTGGTGCGGCTATCTTCACTTCAAATGGGACAGGTGCCATGGCAGGTGGGATTACGTCAACCTCAAACGACACAGGTGCATCCGCAGGTGGTGCCACCTCAAAATTGAGTGGGACTGATGCAGCTACCTCGATATCTCCCGATGTCTGAATCTGTACTATGATGGGATTAAGTGTGACCGCTGGCTTCTTTGGGTCATCACCTTCTTTGATTAATCCAATCGACACCTCTGGGTCCCATTCTTCTTCTATCTCTATCATGTTGATGCCTCAACCCCTATGGTCTGGGAGCGGATTGTTACGGACATTGGGAGTAGCTTATTTTGCTTGGATGACCTTATTATCAACAAGAGACTTGATTTTATCCTTAAGTGAACGTCATTCATCAATTGTATGCCCCTTCATGCTGGAATGGTATGCATAGGTTTTATTTGGGTTGACCTATTGGGATGGAGTTTTAGGGGTTACAGCAGGGATAAGAGTAACATAATCAACAGATTTTAATCTTTCGTACAACTATTCAATAGGTTCAGCAATGGCAGTATATTACTTGGGCGGCCTACGGTCAAAATTGGGTCGAGGTCTTGGAAAATTTTGGTGAGTAAGGGGTGACTGGAAGTGAGAGGGTTGAGAGTTGTATATATGATAAGCGGTGGCTGGTTGGGAATATCTGAGAGATGTGGGTTGATAAGCAGGTGGGGGTGGCGCTTGATATGTTGGCGAAGGTGCTGGCTAATATATAGGTGGGGGTGCTTGGTATGTGAGTGGGGAAGTTCGATATACCAATGGGGATTTGGGCCCCAATGCAACCATTACCATCCCTGTATCTTTTTTCCTGGATATACCACCAGACTGCAAGGCTTTGTTGGTGGCTTGTAGTGCTTCGAAATTAGTAACTATTCCGCTCTTAATCCCTTCTTCAATTCTCTCACCTAGCTTGATGATGTCAGAGAATTTGTGGTTTTCAACTACCATCAGCCTCTCATAATACTGCGGGTCCTGTGCCCGAACGAAGAATTTGTTCATTTCGGTGAAGTTGGACGGTGGTGAGTTGTGGGAGGGTCCTGTTTGTTTAGGGTATTCTGAGGAGGTATGGGGTTTTTGGTGTTTGGATGATTGACATCTTGAACACTAAGTGAGAAGGACAAATTCGCCAAGTTTCGCACATGTTCAAGCTCCCCTTGGAGTTTCAACAATCTTTGCTCCAGTTGTGACATAGCATCATTCTGAACCTGAGTACCTTGATTGTCAGGATCTTCTATTTGTTCAGCTGTCATTGTGTTTTCCTTTATGATATTGCTCAAATCTTCCATTTTGCCTTTGCCTTTGCCTTTAAGTGGACTAGGAGGAGGAGGAGGTGGAGGTCCCCTAGATCTTGTGTGATATGATGATGATGCCAGAATGCACGAACGAACTTTGGGGAGGGGAATAATCAAAAGAAAGAAAACAAAAGCAAAACCAAAAGGTAGCCAAGTCACTGAGGATCATGAGAAAATATTGCAGTGTTTAAGCACACATTGCAGGGATATAAATGTGTGTCCTAATTTGGGGAGTCTCATTGTGCCTGAGGTAGGCCTAGCGACAAGTTGATTTGGAGAACTTAGATGCCAATAATTGTCTCATTTCATTAATGTAAAAGTAGATAAATCTAAAACGACATTGAATAATATAAGTCACTTATGGCACTTGGCCTTATTACATTTGAAAAACCAGGTAAATCTAATCTACTTGGTCCCAGAAAGACCTTACCTAGGCTTGATCTTCTTTTCTCTGTCGATCACGTTCCCCAGGTCGTGCATGCCCACAACAGGTATACTCTTGCTAGATTCCCTCCTTCGCTTACCTCATCATTTTGGCAGTCGGCGACTCTTTTCCTTGTCTTCGCCTCTAGTTCCGTCAGACTATGCTCCAAATATTCCAACCTCTCATTAGATTTGATAGCCCTTTCCTTCCACTCATTGATCAGTTCCATATCTGTCTTGTGTTTCTCCAGATGCTCGGCCTCGGACTCACGAACCCTTTTTCACAGTTTGTTGTATTTCACTTGGGCCTCAGCAACTTCGTCTATGACCCTGTTTCCCCCATCGATTCCCGGCTCAACTATCCCTGCTATGTTGTCTTCCAACTATGATAGGTAAAAACGTACATGCCCTGCGTGGTATCTTTCTGGCTCGATGGTGTCATTTTCTATAATAACTTTTAGATGCCACATATGCTAAGCTTCACATTAGTACGGGATGTCGTCGTCCTGAAAATCTGCCCTGTAATGACTCATTTTAGAAAATCGCGGTATGACTTGCTTCCTGCCTGCCTGTCTCATAACCCTAAAGGGAGCATAAGGGTATATGTCCCTTAAACCGATCAACACTAGGTGCGGAGCGTCCCTCGATCTGATGATGAACTCACTGGTAGGAATCCATTCGAACATCCACTGAACCTGGTTCTCGGTGAAATTATCAAAACACTGCGTGCATTCTGAAGCATTTTCCGGTTGAGCAAACCTGTCTGGGATGTAGGTCATTCTCTTAGGGTAATGTAAGGCTATATGGTCATTCCACGCCCTTTGTGGAAACTCTTAATGATATTGACCCCTTTGGAGATTCTCCAATAAACAAACCTGTAGTAGCATATTACAACCCTCAAAGTGTTTGAACCCCTTCTGGCAGCGGTCCAAGGCTCGGTATATGTGTTCTATGATCATAGGGATAATTGTATATGTTTTCCCCTCGATCCCCTCCATTAAGGTTTTGGCTACCATAGCCAGTCTAATGTGAATCCTGTCTCATTTTCTCGGAAATACTATTATACCTAGGAAGCAAACAACGAAGACAAAAACCCTGCGGTGAATATGACCCAAGGAAGTAATACAGAATTCATCATGGAAGATATGATAGGAATTTCTATTACCGTATCGTTCATAGAGATAGTCAAAAGGTATGTAGGACTATGTCAGGCACTCTAAATGATCATTGCTTTTCAAACCCATCATTGTCAGGAATCCCCCAGTGGCACGGTTTTCTAGCACCAACAAACCTACATTGTCCCAAGGTAATCCTGCGAAACCCTCTATCTCCTCCAAGAGGGGGGTCACTCCTATGTTGCCAAAACGGAACATAGACCTTTCTCTGTCCCAGAACATAGTGGCTGCTTCAATCAACATATTGTTTGGTAGGATATCCAATAAAATGGTATGTTTCTGAGGACCCTCTTCACATGGTCTTTGTCACTTGGCGAAAGGTCTTCCCACCAATCCAGCAACAATGGTGGTATTCTTTGGACCATGCCGAACCTGGGGATTTCGTGCCTCATTTTCTGCAAAATAGACAAGGTTAGACCATTTCCCCCTCCGGATCCAAATACTTATAGATTAGTGATTAGCATATTGGCATTTATTGCTCCAAATTAATGCACAGATCGTGATCGCGCCCGTTGGGATTACAAGAACCCTGGTGAAATTTTGGATAAGGATGTCTTAAAGAGTTTTCATGCGGACAATATATTAACCCGGCTAGGTTTGACCATGATGCATGTACAGTTATAATCAGAGTAGGTTTTCTACAGGGTTTTAGATTGGTACCCTCAAATGGACAACTTGAGGGGAAAAGGCACGGAACCGTCGACTGCACCGCTGATGGACTAGTTTTACCGCAAATAAGCCTTTCCGAATTTAGGGGGTGATATAAAATAGGAAGAGCGCAACCACTCATCAAGAGTTGCTATAGAATTTGTACAAGCACGAGTGGAATATGATGTTGAAGATGATTATTCAACAATAAATAAGAAATAAAAGCATGTCGTCATGTATTTGCACGTTATGAAAGCGGTAAATACAACAGTTATGATTGAAAAGCATTTACAAAGGAAAACAAAAACAAACATGTCAGTTTCGTTTAAAAGAATAAATACTTGGGAAAGTAAACAATTAATTGAACATAAAGGGAAAGCGAGAGAGGTGCAGGTTTTAGCAAAATGAAGACAAATTCACAAAGCAGTTTGAAATGGTAAAAGCCTGGAAATCCTCACCAGAGTCGCCATGCTGTCGCGCCCCCCTTTTTCCTCTCCTTTCGGATTGGTCAGGGTTTTTGAAGTTATTGGGACAACTCATTTCCTTTTGGGAAAAAAGATGTGAAGAACTTGAAGAGTCATCACCTAACGAATTAAGGTGAGTTAGGGCACCTATTAAGGGTTATAATAACACTCACTGAATAACTAGAGATTGGGTAAGGGCTTGAAATTACTCCAAGGGGAAGGTGTTAGGCACCCCTTAAAGTCCACAATTGTGGTTCCCGACCAAACAAACTTTGTGAATTTTAGCAACTAGCAAATAAGCAGTCAAGTATACACATGGAAACAAGTAATGGTTGTGAAAAGATTCGCAGTCTAAGCACACATATGTAGGGAAATAGGGGAGTCCTAAGTGGTTAATCCTATAGAATCAAATCAATGCAATGCCCGTTAATCATTCTTCAGTGAGGGGCTACATGTGGCATTAGCGCATCGGTCATCATATCCATATCTACCCTTTACCCCACCCCTTAATGGTTATTAAGTGAATTTAATTAGCGATCTTTATGCTTGCTGTTACCCGTCCCTTCTCAAGGGTCTTGGAGGAATTTAGGACCTCTAAGTATAGGTAGTTCTAGACAAACCCCTAAAGTTTTAAAAGGATAAAATTCTAAGCGACAGGCAAGAACAAATAGGACTGATCAGATAAATGCAGGAAAGCAGTTATGAGGCCCAGATTTACCTCCTCAAGTAATGCATATAATTAGCACGTCTCAAACACAAACGAGAGGTGGTTTCATTAGACAGAGTCCTAAGGAAGGATATCTAAGTGAATGTAAATGCATAGAAATATGCAGCTTTATTTCATAAACTGATAAGCAGGGGCCTAATCAGTTTGCCTACTGATTTTTAAGCCTGTTAACTTTTAGACAGTTCAGAAGTTGTTTTTGCCTAAAAGCACGTTGTTCAAGGTTTTACGAAAATGCAGAGATTGTTACTAGTTTTATCTAAAACAGGATAATCATATGAGAGATTGCATTATACCCTTTCATGAATCAGTAGTCTAAACTAGGCGTGGTTGAGCAAATGCAAACAGAGTCCTACGACATGGTATCTAATATGAACATATAAATGCAAAATGGTTAACGCATAATTTCACAATGCACAGAATTCCTAAAGCATGATTTCTAAATGCACAAAGAGTTATAGGATGATTGAAACATGATTTTGAATGCACATGAGTAACAGCTTTATATTAACTTTATTATCCTAGGAGTAGGATTTCTAAGTGGTAGGCATAAGCATAAATTAAGGACATGTTGTACGCTAAAGCAGTAACATGAAAAGCTTTAAAGACATGATATCTAATGCATGTTGGCATGGTTTGAATGAATATGTTGGTCCAAATCATGGATTCTAATGCAGATGGGGAATGTAAAAGGCCTAAGGCATGATTTCTACCCAATTATAGAATATATGACTACCCTCCCCATTTCACTGGCCAACCCCAATATCTCTTTACAAATAATTATTACAGATCAGCTGAATAAATTACATAAATAGATAAAGGAAAAGAAGAAGTTAAACTATAGGGAGCCTAAAGTATGCCTAAATGTACCAAGTGTTCATAACCTCAACTGGCAAAGTTTCATAGCCTTTCTCATGTACGGGTGTGTTAGAGTTCCCTAAGGACCTCAAGGACCCCGGGAAGTGCTCAATCCCAGATTTCATAGCCAGAACTGAGTAAGTGCAGTGCGGAAGAGCCAGCCTTAGTACATCAGAGTTCAGAGAGATCTCATAGGAATCCCAAAGTAGTCACACACTGGGGGGGCAGAACTTAAGGACCTAAGAGTATAGTGAGAGTACTTGACATAGTTTGAAAAGGTTTTAATAGGAATGCAGTATTTGAAAAAGACTTAGCTGATGTTTATAAAAGTATGAAGTTGTTTAGTCGTAAAATAGTTTGAAGAAGAGGAGAGTAATTAAACAAACAGCAAATCAATAACAAAACATAATAGGTTCAACAACACTCAAACAACAGTCCTTCACACATGGGTAAAGGGGTCGGGGACAAATACAGCACCCAAGGTGAGAACATAACAAACATAAGCATAGAAGTCTCAAGGAATAGCAGACAATATGTTATCGGTTCAAAAATTGCTAATTGGGGACATGGTTGGATAGAATCAGAAGTGCTTAATGACTTGTAGGATTGGGGATAACTAATGATTCAAACATAGTATAGGAGTATGAATTTTAGAACAAATAATAGAAGAGATAGTGGTGTCAAACAGAATTGAGCATATAATCAGAACAACTAAAGGTAACAATTGCACAATAGGTGCATACCAGAACTAGGCAGCTCATAGACAGGCATTCAAAGACAGAGTAGAGTCACATGGACACAGATTACACAGGAAGTAAACATGTTCAACAATAGGCTGATCCTAAAAAAGGGTTAGAACATAACTAGTATACTAAGTAAAACAAGTTAAACACATGTTGAGAAGCAAACAATAGATAGAAACAAATTAGTAAAATGATAAACTAAAACAGTAGAAGAAACACATTGATTTTTGGAACTTGAACTTAAAATCAGAACATACCAGTAAGGAAAATAGACACAAAGTGAAGAACAGTAAAGTGCAATAGTTAGCCTTGGCTTGCAGAAGAGTTTCTGAGTGTATGAGAGAGTTGTGAACTAATGTGAGTTCGTGTGTGTAGAAGACTGTCTAATGAGAGTAGAATAGAACAATACATATAGTAGTTTGAAAGCTAGGTAAATAAGGTAAGAGTCAAATTGTTTAGTAATTATAGAACTCGGAATCAATTAGAGTAAAATCAGTCCAAGTCTTCCCTTAATTAAGGGAATCAGTTCAAACGGTAGAAAGACAGGTAACAAATAAGGAAAGAAATCATATATAGCTGGAGTATAACATCTAAGGTAATAATTCAAACATAGTACAAGTATAGAACAGGTAAATAGGGGTAGGTTCATAAAATTCTAACTAAAGAAACAATATTAAGAATCAGCATATAATACAATCAGTCGTAAAAAGGCAAGCAGTAATTTAAAAGTCATGAAAAGTAGGGAAATAATCAGAAATAGACATAAGAGTATCAACTCAAGAAATCAGGGGTTCAAAGAATCAAAGTGATACTACTTTTAAGGGAGATATTATAAACTTCCAAGAATAAACAAATAAACAGAGTAAAAAGAGGCAGAACCAAATCAGAAACCCTAATGAGTTGTTACCAGGGCGAAAACCATAAAATACTCAAATTAATCGAAGTAAATTCATGAGAATCAAACATACAGACGGGTTGAGTGAACGAACAGTAAAGACGAACTCAAAATCCTAAACTAAAGCTCGAAAATTAGAGGGTTTTAACGAAACTGATTGGGGCTAAATGGAAGCTTAACAAATCGATCAGACACATAAGAATCAAGGAATAACACCTACAAAATCAACGAGAATTATTTTTGAAGAAAAGTTTTAGAAACCCTAGTCATGAAGATGAAGAGATGCTTCGAAAAATAGAATGGTTTTCATAGAAAAAAAACAGTAAAATAACTCGAAATACTCTCAGATCTATTACAGATCTAAAGAGTCAAGAGATAAAATTAGGGTTTCGGAGAGGAACAACCCAAAAATAGAGACATTTCAGCTTAGAAATTAAAGATTTAGCCGGAAAATAGAAAGATCTTACTCAATCGGACCATAGCGGTATGGTGAGCACAAGCCCAAGGGGTAGGTGAACGACCACTGGTCCCTTGAGGACCTCAGAGATGGCATGAATCCGGTCATGAAGGAGCCATTGAGGCTAGGGGTGGTGGTGAGAACCAACATCAATACCGGTGAGTGGAAGCCATGGTTAGGAAGAGGGAGTTTGACAGAATGAGAGGAGTGTGACGGCGGGTGAGGTTGAGAGGGGTTTGGGGGGTATAAGTTAGGTTAAATTAGGAAAGGTTAAATCTAGGCCGTTTATCAAAATAGATCAACGGCCAAGATTAAATCAGCATTGGGCCGGGTAGATTTAGGAATTGGGCCGTGGGTCTATTGGGTCAGGTATAGTTAGGTGTTTGGGCTGGTCTAGTTAGGCTAAAATTGAAATAGAATAGGCTATTTGTTAAATACCCAATTTAAATTAATTAAAATAATTTGTAAAATAGCCAATAATTATAAAAAATGAATTTTATGCATAGAAAATAGTTTAAATGCCTATTTAGTATTTAAAAATACAAATGACTAATTGCTGGTAAAAAATACTACAAAATTATATGCTTGGGCTATAATTGCAAAGTTATTGCAATTATAGCCAAAAAATGCCAATTTGGCTATTTATGGAATAATTCGGTCTTAATAGGACCATAAATAATAAATTAAATCATGAAATATTTTTGGAATCCTTTGTGATGCAATTTTGTAATTATTTATTGGAAATAAAACACTCGCCAAATTAATAAAATGTAGAAAAATTATGAAAAATTACCAATTGTCACTAATGCATGATTTTGAAGGTATGTATGCAATTTTTAAAAATATTTTGGAAAGAACTGGGTATCAACAACGGTGCCACTCGACATATACAATAACCATCACTCCCAAAACTTGGAATGTTGTCAGTCACAAGCTTCTAGGAGTTTCAAGAAATAGACTATAATAAATAAATAACAATCTTTGCCCACGCGAATAAATGTGGGGCTCACCGGGAACTGCCAACTCGTGTATCTAATTAATGGAATCCTTGCAAGCGTCTACTGTTGTCTCTGTAAAAATAATAGCGGAGAGTGAGTTGCTAGCTCAGTGAATAATAATACTTAACTACAACCACTTTTAATAGGGGACAAGTCAGGAAACATGCTTGTATAATAGTCATAAAATAAAATTCACTTTTTAAAATGGTAATAATAATCAGTCTCATCATGTGTTTCCTATAACAAAACCAATTTAACAATTCAGTAATAAACTCGGTAAATACTGTGCCATAGAAAATGTTTGTATTTGGGAGGTTTCCAGAAAATTATCATGTAATATGTACCTCTGTGAACCCCTTCATAAGCGGAGTCTAATATAACTATAAGTCCCGACTCAAGGGGAAACTGTAACTGTATGCTAGTTTTATCTTCCCATTAGCGAGGGCTCTAACTATACTCAGCAATCAGTAAACACAAGGTGCACCAGGTCTATCAAACCCGTCGTTAGCTACGAGATTCTTCAAAGTTTCCTCCCATTCATACTTTTCTTTTTAAACAGTAAATCTTCACGTGGAAGCATTTTCAAAATAGTACAAGGCATTATAAATTTTTATGAAATCATGTAATCTTATTTCGGTAGCGGTAATCATATCTCTAGTAATAGTACAACATGTCTAGTAACAGTGAGAACATTTTAAATAAGTGTAAGCATCTCAAGTAAACTATTCACTACCATATCTAGTAAAATACTTGTCCCACATGCAGTATCAAACATTCAGTAACACATTTTATTTTCAGAATAAGGTATAGACCATGCAGGTTATGAAAATACAAATTGCGGTAAGATTACTACTCACAGTACTCGCATCGAAATACCAAACTCCTCACCTCGAGCGATCTGTACGACTTTGTTCAATCAATATATAATCACATCAATATCGATCTTGTGTTAATTTCTTTGTTTAAGCTAATTCATAGCTAAATTTAGATTCCAAATCCTCATAGTTTATGTTATACCATCAATTCATTGAATTATATTTATCCATGATATGAGTAATTCAACTAGTCTATAATCTATCAATTTCAACTTACTCGTATATTTATTTATTTCAAATTTCTTTCACCCAAATTATGCCAACTGTGTGTATATATCTAAATCATATAAGATCACTATCGACAATGCTTTCATTCCTACTTAACAAAATTATATACACCTTGAAGATAATCTTAAGCAAGTCAAGTAAGAAAGTATATCCTTTGAATTAAAAAGAATTCCTTCAACAATATTCCTTTGTTTCTATGTATTTTCCCATATTTAATTCATATCACTACATACAAAGACATTAAGAATTTGATTTGTTTTACTAAAAAATAAATCTTCATTACAAAGTGTTTCACATGCACCCATTGTAACGACCCGACCGGTCGTTTTGAGTTCTAGCGCGTCGTTCAGTGGTTTGAGGTTGTGAGCAGCTTTGTTTAAGGAATTATGACCCTGGGGCATGGTCGGAATTGAATTTCGGGAAGTTTAGAGTTGATTTGGAAAGAAAATTCTCATTTCAGAAGCCTTAAGTTGGAAGAATCAACTATGATTGGAATTTTGAGTAAACGACCTCCGAATCGGGGTTTGAAGGTTCCAGCAGGTTTATATGATGATTTTAGACTTGGGCGTATGTCCGGATCGGGTTTTGGATAACCCGGGAGCGTTTTGGCGTATATTATGAAAGTCAGCATTTTTGAAGGAAATTTCTAAGTATGGCTTGAAGCGCATTTCATTGATACCGTTTGGGATTTCGAGTTTGGGAATAACTTCGTATGGTGATTCTGGAGTTGGGAGCGCGATCAGAAGTGGATTCGGATGTCCGTAGGTCATTTTGAAGTCATTTGGGTAAAGATAGAAATTTGAAGGTTTTTGAGAAATTCGACTGGAAGTGGAAATTTTAATATCGGGGTCGGAATGCAATTCCAGAAGTTGGAGCAGGTCCATAATGTCAAATATGACTGGTGTGAAAAATTTGAGAACAATCGGACGTGATTTGATAGGTTTCGGCATCGAATGTAGAAGTTGGGAACTTCTATGTTCATAAAGTTGGGATTTGGGTGCTATTCGTGGTTTCGATGTTGTTTGATGTGATTTAAGGCCTCAGGCAAGTCCGCATTATGTTTTGGGACAAGTTTCTATAATTAGACGGGGTCCCGGGGGTCTCGGGTGGATTCCGAGTGGTTAACGGATCAAGTTGTGGGTTTGTAGAAGGCTGGAATTTTCTGTCATCTGGTGTGACCACACCTGCGAGGATTTGGCACCGCAGGTGCGAAAAAGTGGTGGTCTGGCTGGGAGCGCAGGTGCAATGGTATTTACGCACCTGCGAAGTCGCAAATGCGGGATATGGGGCGCATGTGCGATTTTGGGCTGAAGCTGAGGAACAGCCGCAAGTGCGGGAGATTTGTGGCACCGCGGGAACGCATGTGCAGAGAAACGATCGCAGGCGTGGAATCGAGGCTGGGTAGAATGTTTAAAACCGTGAGTTTTTGGCAATTTCTTCATTTTTCTCTTGGTTTGGACGATCTTGGGAGGCTTCAAAGAGAGGATTTTTTCATGCATTGTCAAGGTAAGTAACTCCTTCATGTTTCTAACTTAAATACAAGATCATATGCATGGATTAGACATGGAAATTAGTAGGAGACTTGGGATTTTTAAGGAAAGACCTAGAAATGGTAATTTGGATTTTTAGCCACGAATTTGAGCATGGAATTTAGAGTAAATCATATAATTAAACTAGTAAATCTATGGGTAGAATTTATCTTCGAGAAATTTCGGATTACGGGCATGTGGGCTCGAGGGCATTTAGGTCATTTCACTAAGCGAGGTTTGGAAATTATATAATTTGGAAATGTTGCAAATATTAGAGTATATTTTCATTGGTTTTCCGTGAATTGGATAGTTTTGGGGCGTTGTGCGTACGTTGGAGTTGTTAGAACGGCTTGGAAGCCGGTTATGGAATTTCGGAGCGACGTAAGTCTCCTTTCTAACTTTGTGAGGGGGAATTGTCCCCCTAGGTGTATTAATTAAGTGTGTTCTGTTATCTTCGAGGGCTACGTACACATGAGGTGACGGGAGTTCGTGCGTAGCTACTATTATGCCATGTCCGGGTAGTGTAGGACCCACTAGCATGCGTTATGTGTTCTAGCTGTGATCCTGCATGTATTATTTGACTGCTAACATAATAGAAATCGTAATTTAATATCTAAAGAAGACTAGAGTTCATTTTCTTAATCAGCTGTAAAGAGAATTGTTTTCCTCCGTGGATAATTGCATACCCGATAAGGTGATATTATGGAATTATTTTAAACTTGGTAAATAAATTTCGAGAAAGGATTTTAATACTATTTTGTGGTTTTAAAAGAGAAATATGTCATTTACTTGAGTATCAGATTTCCCGACGTATTCGAGGTGGACTGTTGATTGTGCCTGACTGCATGTGACCACTTCGCAATTTACATTCCGCGAGCGGATCGTTATTTTCCCCCGCTCCCATGGGAACGGGCCGTACGCCACGGCGGATTGAAAGATGCAGTTTTGGTACGGGCCGTTCGACCCTCGCCAGTGCATAGACATGAGTATTTTATTGAGAGGTGCACTTTTGGTAAGGGCTGTTCGATCCTCGGCAGTGCACATAGATGATTATTATGACGGCTCGGGCCGGTTGTCCTTATCCCGCATGCGCATGCTAAATTGATAAATGTTTTTCATGGATTTTTAAAAGTGACAAGATATTTGGGGGAAAACAAAGAGGAGATTGTTTTTTTTAAATATTGGCGGAAAATGAGGAAGTGGTAACTGTTTTTTTATTTCTAGTATTTACCTGGATTTCAGTTCCTTATATATATTGCTGCTTTACTACCTTTACATGCCTACCGTGTTCATCATATGCTGTTAGTTAATTTGCTGGCCCTTAGTGAGTGTCTAATTCGACCTCTTGTCACTACCTCTCTGAGGTTAGGAGGAAGACTTACTGAGTACACGTTGTTTTTGTACTCATGTTACACTTGCTGTGCATTTTATTGCACAGGTACTTCCATAGAAATGTGGAGGATTCAGAGACTTAGGCGAGCTGCATCACTCGGAGACAATCCGCAGCTGACAGATTCTCTCTCATACTGTATTTATTACATTATTTTAAATTTCCTAGTCCAATTTGTAATTCGGACAGGCTTTGTGATGATTGTATAAATTCTTAGAAATTGCTCATGTACTTGTGAGACCGGGTTCTGGGATGTGTTGGATATATTTGTTAAAGTTTAAAGTTAAAGGAAATGCTTTTCATAAATGTTAAAAATAGGAAATTGTTTCAATTAATTAATGATTGGCTTGCCTGACAATGTTGTCCAGTGCCATCATGAACTTATGGATTTTCGATTGTGACAACATGGTATTAGAGAACTAGGTTACCTAGGTCTCATGAGTCATGAGCAAGTCTAGTAGAGTCTTGCGGATCGGTACGGATACGTCTGTACTTATCTTCGAGAGGCTACAGGGCTTTTAGGAGTACTTCCCTTCTTGATTCCTCATCGTGCGATTTGATTCCTTTGAGGCTTAAGCCTATGTTTATTCCTACTCAATCTAACGCGTCACGAAGCGCTTGTTATGAATCAAAAATTTGAGGAATTTAAATGGTGCTACGGATGTAATTCGAGATGTTTCCATGTGCAATTGGTTGGGGATGTTGTTATGGACCTACAAAAGAATAATATGTTGTTTCAGCTCAGTAGATGTGGCTCTGGGAGCCTTAAGGCTATGCTCAGGTAGTGATGATGCTTGCGATTGGTTGTCGCGCTATGTCGATATGATGATAGAATGCTTGCCCATATGTTGGGGGTGATGAACGGTTTGAAGAGAGGTCTTCTCAGAGTTTGATTTCGAGATTTCGGTATTTTAGTTCCGGCAGAGGAAACGCATTTGGGTTATGAATGGTCCGGTTAGGGTTGATAAAGTAGTAAGACTTGGTGTTTCAAGTAAGAGGAGTATTCACCTGTGGCGGTCATCGTCGTCTTTGATCGAATGGAATGTATTAAGTTCGTCAGTGCCATAGTTTCTTCGGTTGCATGGGTCAAAGTATTGAGAAGTAGTATTGAATAATGTGGTTGGCAGAGAATGGTCCTGAAGTGAGGCTAGGCGGTGGTTCCATTTCTAGGAGGCCAGGTGTAAGAAGCGGAAGTCGAGAAGTCGCAAAGTGGGGGAGCGGCAGCATAGCTTGGAATTTGAAGATATTGTCGCACATTTAATGAATGTACATGAGGAGCGGACGGATTAGGAAAGTTGGTAAATGAAGCAGGGCGTAGGATAGTGTATTGAAGTCGCAGAGATCGTACATTTCAGCATCGTTGGAAGGTGTCCGCGGGTGATTTCCACAGGTGGGTTATCTCCTGTGAATAGGTTAGCGGTGGCATGGTTGGCAGGACTCTGTGAGGTTTTCTAGTGGCTATTTGGTAGGAGGCAGAATGTGCGATTGATGCTAGAGAATTTGAGTATTTAGGGGGTGCTAGCAAGAGAATTTGGAAGAACTGGGCGGATTGGTTGAGCAAGATCGTGTTATCAAACGAGAAAGGATCTCGATAGGGTCTAGAGTGGTGCAAGGAGTAGCTTCGGGCTAAGTGGGGGAGTCCCACCATCTACAGTTGGGTTGCAGGATTTTGTTATCATAGGGTTGTGGATTATTGGCGTGTCGGCAAGTTATTACAGCTAAGGAGAAAGGGTAGAGTGGTGATTGTGCGTAGGATTTGACGAATATGTGCAAAAGTTGGCCCTATCGGACCAGGGTTAGGCTTTGGAAGATTCAGAATTTATTCTTAGGGCATAGACGAGTTGTAAGGATAGTGACTCAGCCACGTGCTTTAAGGAAAACGGTGTTCATGTGCTTGAAGAGCCTTGGAGTTGATTGTATTCGGGGCCAGTCAGAGTGAGTGACTCTCAATAGCGGTCCTAGTGAGTTAAAAAGTTAAGGATGTGGTTTTTAAGGGTTTCAGGCAGCAGTATGATCGGGAATCGAGCTTTTGCAGAGTGATTTATGAGAAAGGAAGATGGTTGGAATGTTCTATGATATGTTTCAGCATGCAGGATAGTATTGGAGAAGTAAGAGAAATAAACTCTGGATTGTAGAAATATTATCAGGAGGGTATGAGACGGGTTGCGGGATTTAGGCAGCATAGTCTCGTGAGTCAAGGTCACTCGGGATGAGTGAGGGTTGAGTCTTCTATGAGTTGAAGGAAGTTGCTATTATTCTGAATAAATTGAAGAGGATTAAAAGAAGATAGATTGATTAGCCATGGTTGAAATGGCACATTTGCGACAGTGATCAGTTCCTTTGATGTGATTAAGTTATGCATGTGGTTTGTGCTGGTGTGTGCGGGGCTTGTCGGCCGTCGTGATGGATTTAATGTGGGGGCATTTCAGTGCTATGGCCTGTCAGGTGTAGGCGGATCTCGGAAGGGTCATGGTGGTATAGGCTACTACTTAAGGATTCGTATGTTGGGTGATTGTGGGAATTCACTCGTGTGTTGAGATGGTACTATTGAATTGAGTTAAGTAAAAGGTTTCTATATGATGAAGTGTTCACCCTATTGGTGGTTCAGAAGTTATGATGGAATTCTTGCGCTACCACATATTGACATGTTAGTTGCGGTAAGCAGTATGTAACTGGGAGTAAGAATCAAGATTGTAGTTCGGTGTTAATAAGGAGGTCATGAGCTTGGAAGAGCAAGAAAAAGAGATTTGAAAGTTCAGAGTAAGCTGGTGTTATCTTCAGTGTCACCTGAGATCGATATTCGGTGAAAGGGGCTTTGTACCTTGGTCATGGTTCTTGATGTGTTTTGCGGCCTTAGTGTGGTTGGTGTTATGGATGGGCAGACTTGTTGCCTTGTGTGGAAGTCGTGGAATCATGACCGCGAAAAGATTGTATAAAATGTGACATGTAGTCATTTTATGGATTGAAGATTTTAACCGAGTATAAAGAAGTGAAATATTGCTTATTTGAGAATTTATGCCTGAAAGGCGTTCAGTTCATTTGGTTGTGGATTATGGGGTGTTTGTCCCGGCTATGACGGTTGTTCTTGCGTATTATGAGAGGAAGTGGGTTAATATGGACCCAGGTAAAGCTATTAGCTTAGTTTGGTGCGAGCAAGGTAGACTCGATGTTTGTGGATGGATTTAAATATGATTATAGGCTCTGTGTGAGCCAGGCATGTTCATTTCAGTAGAGCGTTTTTTCATGGAAAGGTATTAGAACAGCAGATGTTGTTCCGTCCTCATCAAATTCATGTTATAATATGATTGTGCCATGTGAGTTGTGAAACGGCTTGATAATTTCTTATGAGTTGAGGTCTCCGCGTAGTGATGATGTTATGTGAGCAGGATAACTCTTGAGATCCAGATTTATATATATATCGCACCTCAGTCGTGCTTATGCTTTTGCACTTATCAGTCTCCCCATGATGGTATTATGCACTTAGCGTGCTTGTAACTGATATTCGGTAATGTGTAATAGTGAGCGATTTAGCTCCGTGTATATATTTCCTTATGTGAGTTTTATGATGGGATCGGGTGGCACACCGCCACGGGTATGTTATTTGGATCGGGTGGCACGCCGCCAAGGGTATGTTATTTGGATCAGGGTTGCATGCCGCAACAGTGTGATGATGAGAAGGGTTAATATATATTTATTTTTCTTATGTTTTACTTCCTATTTTCTGAGAAAAGATCACATTAGTTGCGTGAATTGAATAGTCCCTTCCTGATGATTTCTTACCTATCATGTTCGACTTATGGCCTATCGGTGCGATGTGGTATCATGTGAGGCTGTTGGTCATGTTTTGGGTGATTTTTTGTCTAAGCTGCTCATACTGGGTGAGACGAGATTATCGGATCAGGGATCAATGTGATAAGGTTATGTGAAGTGTATATTAAAGAGCAAATACCATTATTCAGGTTCATAATGAGGTGATGATTCTAGTCAAGATGAGCTATTCAGTGATTTGTTAACTCTGCAGTTGGGTATGGATTTCTACACATCTCCTCCGTTGTGGTGGTATCACCAGCTTTATAGCAGGATGTATACATATGTCATGAGGTACCTTGGGAGCATCGGATTCATGGAATTTTGGCTATGAAGGTTCAGGGAGCATCGTTGTAGTCAGGTGGTGAATTATGCGGTGTATGCTGCTAATTCAGCAAAGGTATGCAGTCATGTTCTGGTATATCTTGTGGTAGTTTTCACACCTCCCTTTTCATCACGCCCCGAAGGGGGTACGGGAGTTTCTCCACTTAAAGTGACAT
>ML413919.1:191106-211084 GCA_005239525.1 Nicotiana knightiana | reverse complement strand
AAATACTAATATTTCATATGCAGAAGAAAAGTTCTCATATACCAAACAAAGATGAAATTCGAATCCAAATAGATGTAAATATCTACCAAAGATGATCAATTGATTTTACAAGGCAAAATTTGTTTGAATAACTTAAAAGAAAGTGACACATTATTTTACCTGTCAACAAAGTTGCTAGAACATGCTTGTTGATATGGAGAAAAAGGAAGTACAGGAACTACAGTTAGCCATAAATGGCCATTATTCAACTAAAATAAGAAAACTAGGAAAAAGATATCCAAACCCTAGCTGCTCCAAATCATCGGAAATATAATTAGAAGAAAAACTTAAGATTGGCTTTAAAACTTTAACTCACACTCGGTGTTTTGTTACCACCTGTACATTGTATTCAAATAATTTAAGGGGAAAAAAAGCTCCAAGCCCTAGCTGCTCCAAATTGATGCAAATGAAGTAAGAAGAAAACATTTTTTGAAAATGTTCACTCACATTCAGTGTAATGAACATAGTATTCGTATTCATTAGCACCGCCATCAAGCTACCGGTTCATAAGAAACAAAATAAGAAACAAATTAAAGCCATCTACACACCTTAGATTCACGTTGGATACTAATTTTTGCTCTTGTTCTTGCCCTCAAGGTGTGTTTTCCATTGATTTTGCTCCCAGCTGCCTATATTTGCTCCCAGCGTTCTACCCTGTTAGAAGAAGAAGAGACCGAACTTTTACCAATTTTGTACCCTAGGGTAAATAATTAAGTGGTATTCAGCGACGAATTTAGCTACGACTTAATTTTCGTCGCTAATAATGATATTATTTTTCACTGGATATAACATTATCGATGGAAATTTCCGTAGCAAGGAGCTTAACAAAATTTTGATAAAGAAATTAAGCATAGCGACGGAAATTTCTTTGCTAATTCCGTCGCTGTAGGTAAATAAATTTTGTCGCTCAGGTTTTGTCGTTAAATCCGTAGCTAAATTGAGGGCTCCAATATTTAGCGATAGTTTTTCGATTTCGTCACTATTCCGTCGCTATATTATATACTAACTATTTTTTGGTTTTTTTTTTTTGCAACGAAACTATTATTCCGTAGCCAATCCGTCGCTAATCAACGACAGAACTAAGTTTGTCGCTAAAATCCATCGCTAAATACTATTTTTAGGTTCGATAACCTCGGAATCAAGTCCCCAGGACAATTCGGTCCCTGCAATCAAAGCTTCATACTCTGCTTCATTGTTATTTAAAGGGATCGTTCTGATGTCTTGCCTTAAAGTTTCCCCTGAAGGCGTGATTAATACTATTCCGAGTCCGGACGCTTTTATGTTGGAAGCTCCATCCGTAAATAAGGTCCAAACCCCCAATGTCGATTCCGACAACATTAGTGCCTCCCTAGTTGGCTGAGACAGTAGTCCCGGACTGAAATCGACCACGAAGTCAGCCAAGACTTGCAACTTAATTGTATTCCGTGGTCTATATTCTATGTCGAACTCACTCATTTCGACGGCCCATTTGGCCAATCTTCCCGAGAGCTCGGGTATATGGAGAGTGTTCCGCAAAGGGAAATTAATCGCCACAGATATCGGGTTGCATTGGAAGTAGGGCCTCAACTTCTGAGCGGCGACTATGAGAGCTAAGACCAGTTTTTTCAAATGTGGGTAGTGATTTTTTGCTCCCGTTAAAATTTTGCTAACGTAATAAATGAGAAGTTGCGTACCTTCGTCCTTCCGGACTAAAACCGCACTTACCGCAACTTCTGAAACCGCGAGGTAGAATAGAAATATTTCACCTTATTTTGATTTTGAGAATAATGGAGGGCTTGATAAGTACTTCTTCAAGTCCCTCAGAGTCTGCTGGCATTCCGGTGTCCATTCGAAATTATTTTTCTTGTTGAGCAGTGTGAAGAAGCAATGACATTTTTCCGACGACCAGGAAATTAACCTGCTCAAAGCTGCTAATTTTCCTGTGAGCCTTTGGACTTCCTTTACGTTCGACAATTGATCCCGGATATCCTCTATGACCTTGATTTTTTCGCGGTTTACCTCAATTCCCCTTTGTGAGACCACAAATCTCAGAAACTTACCATAGATGACCCCGAACACGCACTTCTCGGGATTAAGTTTCATGTTATGCTTCCTCAGGATGTCGAATGTTTCTTGCAAGTCCTTAAAGTGGTCACTTGCATTAAAAGACTTAACGAACATATCGTCTATATAAACTTTCATAGTCTTTCCTATTTACTTTTCAAACATCTTATTAACGAGCTGTTGATTAGCCGAACTTTCTGGATCCACTAGAACACGGTTAATCTTAAAATCCAACACATTTAAAGAAATTACCAGTGCATCGTTTTGTAGTAACAACAATCCGTATGCGTCCTCCTCCGTGAAAGTGATATCGTCTTCTCGGAGTCTTTTACCATGAGTTATTGATACCTTCATCTTCTTTGCTGCCGAAAAGGTGACCCCGTTAATCTCATTCGAAGATCATATTGATCGTTTGGCGTGTGGGTTCTTCTCCTGCTTTCAAAGGTTCTGCATTGTCTCAGTTACGACCATAATTTTTCTTAGCTCGGTCACTCAAGAATTCTCTGAGGTGACCATTCTTCAATAGTGTTGCCACCTCTTTCCAGAGGTGCCGGCAGTCCCCTGTTCGGTGGCCGTTTATCCCATGGTATTCACACCATAAGTTGGGATCTCTCTGGCTGGAGTCGGATCTCATAGGTCTCGGGAATCGCGCATCTTTAATGTTTCTCATGGCTGACATCAACTTCACTATATTGACGTTGAAGTTATATTCCGATAACTTAGGGTAAGAAGGATCCCGAGACCTCGACGTCTCTTTATCCTGACGTGATCTATTATTTCGACCACACGATCGGTCGCTCTGTCAACTGTGAACTTGTTTGCTGCTCGAAAGTTTCTGCCACGACCTTTCTGTGCGCTCGTAAGGCAAAACCTGGTAGATTTAGGAGATTAAGCACTAGCATGACGTGTAGGATTATATTAATATAGGAAGTTTCAGAATCGTAGGCTTATTGCGGATATGGAGGTATAAATATATAACATCAAGGTACGTAACATGTGCTGGCCAATAACATGGAATTATTGCACTTATTATCTTCTAATTTCTGAAATGGCGCTGGCATGTGTCAAGTGTAAACGGCTTCTTAATTAATCTAATGTGTTTTTGTCATGAGATTTCTGTGGTTACAAAAGCATATATCATTTGTAAAAATTTAAAAAGAGGCTTCTATTGGATGCGAGGCAGCGAGTGACAGTAGATCACATGATATACCTTTATTTCGTGCATTATATCTGTCATTTATCCATCAAAGCCAACCGGGCTCCCGAAGGAGTAGTAAACTTTGTCATCGAAGGAAAATGAAACAATAACAACAACAACAAATTTAGTATAATTTCACATATAAAATTTGAGGAGGATAGTGTGTATGCATGATCTTACCCCCACTTTGAAGATCGAGAGGTTATTTTTGATAAACTCTCAACTCACGAAAAACGAGAAGAAAAACAATAGCACCATCTTAAGAAGTAGAAAGAACAAGATATTTGGGTGATGTGTTTTCTTTATTCACATTATGATCAAATATATATACACAAGAATACAAATCAATCTAGCCTAACTTTTAGACCAAGAAATCTTGACCCCCATTTAATGGGATTTTCTCTACATCTATGAAAAGTAAATATACAAGAATAAAAGACAAGATATGTATTCCTTAATACACTAAGATCGAACGAGAAAGAAGGGAAGTAAGAAAAGAAATGCCAAAGATAGTGTTTTAGGTAATTAGTATTAGAAATTTATCGGTATGACTATTTTTAGATTCACGTCAAATAAGCTCATCAAAAATATTTCCACTAACACATTCTTTATTTTAAAATAAGCTCAGGACTTTTGATTATAAATTATAAAATTCAATCATCCTGCTAAAACATGGTGAAACAAGAAACATAGTGGTGGAAACAAATTAAACAAAAAAGAGATTGTTAGGCATATCTTCAATTTTCCATGCTTCTTGATTATGTATGAGAGAAATATACAACTTTATTCACTTGTAAGCACAAAGTTTGCTAACGTCCCCTTCACGACAATGACCATTTCTGACCCCTTGTTTTCTTCCACTGTCCACCTCTTTCCCACAATCTTGAAATGTGTGCTTCATACTCTTTACAGTTTTCATGCAATACTTTCTACTAACTTCTTCTGTCCTTTTTACCACGAAATGAAATAAGAGAACGGACAAGATTGAAAAACAAGAACCCAATCCTTTGTGTAATTGTAAATTACAAACCATAAGAAAAAGTATTTCAATATTCAAACCCCTTAGATAAATGGAACGGGAAATTAAAGGTTATAGTATAATTTACTCCCTAAAAGGAAGATGACACTTTTCTATTATTATTATTCGAATTGGTATGCACTTCATTACTCTATACAACATTCTAATACACCAAAAACCAACAGAAAAAAGAAAAAGAAGAGCAACCAAATAAAATTAAAACTCAAAAGAGAAAAACAATCTTCACATGATTAAAATCCTTCATCTGTGGTGAATTTTGACCAAATGCATCAACTTGTACAACATGGACAACAATAACGCTTCAATTCCAAATAAGTTGTGATCGACATATAAATCCTCGCTTCTTAATATAAACTCAATTAACATCATCATCAAGCTGTAAATCCGTAATATGTTTTTTTTTTTTTTCCAAATAAATTTAATTGAAATGTGGTTGTTCAAGCCATGGCCAGAATCCAGGTGATTGGTCATCAATAGTAGAGAGCAAGTTAGATAAAGTTTCTTCTTTAACAGTTTGGTCCATTAGTTTCATATTGCACTGTAGCACTTGTTGTCTTGAGGAGTGAAAGAGCTGTGGTGCCCCATTAGGTCTCATGGGGGGTGGGAATAAGAGTCTGTCGCGCCTAGTAATTGGCTGATGATGAGTAGTGGATACTAATATTGGGCTGTCAATAGCTGCAGCTGTCATCGAGATATTTAGACTGTTTTCGCTGCTCGAACCTTTTATTTCCTTGTTTAAGTTCATTGATAATCCTGTTGGCTGCTCTCCATTTTTTAGTGTCATTATCTGCATCCAGGTAATTTTATTATTATTTTAATGGACCAAGCAATAATATTACATTTTAACAGTATAAATCAAAAGAAAGGTTGATACTTAAGCATTCAAATATGTAGCCTAATGATCATTAAAATTAAGTGGAAAAAAACTAGTACCATAAATACTATTGAAATAAGAGTTTGCTGCTCCAGATAAATAAATATATAAAGATGTGTCGGCAAAAAAAAGTTTTATGTGTCGGCTGTAGCCATAGATATTTTTATAAGACTTCACAAAATTTCGCAAGAAAACTTCAAATAAATAAATAATATATTACTGCTTTATTTTTTTAAGTTATCACGAGCAGTGAATCAACTAAAAGGGAACATGGGAAAAAGATTCTTTTTCCGCTGAAAACATGCACATCATGGTTTGGAAACTATTAGCAGAGAAAAAAGGCTCAATATTTCACCAAAGTAGCCAATATGCTGATTATACTTCCTCGGGTTCAAAATAAATGATTTTTTAATTTTTTTTGTGGTCCAAAATAAGTGATTTTTTCATATTTCGAGAATGAATGAATTAATTTTTTTCTACATTGCTCTTGGAGTAAATGGTCTTGGAGTATGTATTAGGAGTATTTATGTGGGATAGTAAAGGTTAATATGGTCAATTTTATTACTAATTAATATTAAAAAGTGGATTTCTTAATCTATGTAAAACTTGAACAATAATGATGCCACTTTCTTTTACAGTTTGTTATTCCCTCTGGTCTAAAATAAGTAATTATTTAAATATGTCTGTGATATTTGTTGACGATAAAAATATGTCATTAAGAATAGTAAAATGAGAAAGTTAATATTAAATTATTTTTAAATATAAAAAAAATGTCATTCTCTATGAAAAAGATTTAAATGAATAGTGTCACATAAACTGAAACGTTATATAAAATCAATTTATTATTAAAATAGTGTCATTGATTTGGCCATACCTGTGCATGAAGCTTGTGATTGTGAGCTAAGAGGGAATCATTTTCTGCCTTGACAACTTCAAACTGTGTCTTGAGAACATGATAGTCTTTCTCCAATTGCTTGGTTTTCCATCTTGCCCTCCTATTTTGGAACCAAATGGCAATCTGCCTTGGTTGTAAGCCAAGAGCTCTAGCCAACTGCATTTTCCTCTCTGCCTCAAGTTTATTCCCTAACTCAAAGTTCTTCTCAAGTGTCTTCACTTGTTCCATATTAAGCCTTCTAATTTTCTTCTCCCTAGCTGCTTCGTCAGTTAAATCTTCCTCTTCATCATTTTCCTCACGGTTATTATTAGCCTCCATCCCACTAAATGACATGGTTCTTTTCCCTAGAAATGAACCAACACCTTCATCAAAATAACCATTTATAAAATTCTTTTTTTCAAAAAAAAAAACTTCTCCCCTATATATAAAATGTAAATTTGAATAAAAAGTCAGTCCGGTATATAAAGTATCCTGCGTTCAATCCCGGAGGGGATATAGGCAGGTTATACTGACACAAGTATTGATGACTGATTTCACGACTCGAACTCATGACTTTTACCGTTGTTTTAAGGCGCTGCTTCCTCGTACTGGCTCTTTCTCCACCTTCTCTCAAAGAGATACTCTCCTTGTCTATTGCCTTGGGACAAAACTCAAGATCAAATTGTCCTCCTAGGTCATTAATTTTATGATTGAAAGTGCTGATGATCCCACTAGTCTGTCCTATGGCATGGCCATCACTCATATTCTAGAAGCCCATAATATTTCTATATCTGAATATTCCTTCATCGCTGTTTCAAAATCTTACCATTCCAGAGCGTTTTCGAGTATGGGGTATATGTGTGTGAAGGGCTCATGAATAAAGTAACAAGAAGATGAGGTCAAACATGTTCAACCTGATCCAAAATTCAAACCCTTTGTTTCGTATCATAGTCCTAGTAACCCTGACCTTGCTGAGAAACTAGTTGCTATTGACAATCAGCTGTCCGCCATCGAAGATCTTCTTGCTGCTACTCAGTCTACTGTTGGAGACATTCATGCAATCTCCAAAGAGACAAGGTCTAATGTTTCAAATATAAGAGTTACAGTTCTCAGAGTTAGGGAAAACGCAGTCAAGGCATTCAAGGAGGTACATGTCACGACCCAAATTCCCAACCCTCGGGATCATGATGGCGCCTAACACCACACTTGCTAGGCAAGCCAATGTTAGAACTTAATTAACTATTTTCTTTTGCAAGTTTACTTAGACATAATAGAACAATTCAAAATAAATACGAAATCTAATACTTTTCCATAATTGATATCAGGAATACTGTTCGAATAATAATAATGTGAAACCCTGGCTAATACTAACTATATAACTATAAAACAAAGACAACTTTACCGTTGTTTTAAGGCTCCATCTGAAATTTTAAACAAGAAGTTGACAAACCTTGGAAGTCTTGATGGTCACTTTGGTGAGGAGTATGTAACATGAAATTGGGAGGGACAAAAGCCATTTCATTAGTGCAAGTAATGACCTAGAATACTTTTGCCACAACTCCAAAAGTTATGGGACTTTGAATCATACTTGAGAGGAGGAAAACAGAGAAGAGATAAAGAGATCAACACTTGTATTCAAAAAGTACTAGAGAAAATATTAGAAACGATAGTGATTTAATTGTTTTGTGGATTAAAATAAAATGGCAATGTCAGTTTTGGGGGAAGCTTAGATGCATCTATATTTCTGACGAAGGGATAGCTTATATACGTTATCAGCTTCATGAGGAGACAGGTATCAATTGATACAATATTCGTAAAAACAATTCATTAAATTTACATGAGAATAAATATTTTCCAAAACGAATATGTATGCATACAATAAATTGACACCACTCTAAATAATATAAATTAGGACAGAGAAAAATATATTGTTGTAACATTCACAACTCCAAAACCATATCTATATACCAAATGAGTTGTGATGATAGATCGATATAAATGAGTTATGTCATACTAGATCGATACAGTTTCAAGAGACCTTTTCCCTACTTTATTTGTTTTTGGATTTCCCATACACACATTATATACGTACGAGAATATTTCAGTGCTTCTTTACTACGTTTTCTACGATCTGTTACCACGTATTTAGTACTGAAGATAGGCTTCAGCACAATATCCTTAATGAACTGATCATACAGGTATTCATTCATTCATACAAAATAGATTTTTGGATAACAAATTTAAAACTTATATAGTTCAAATCCTTGCTATGTATGCACATTTGGTCATTATCAATTTCTACGGACATACTTTATTTTTACGAAAAAAGCCTAAAAATGCCACTCAACTTTTAGAAATGGTTTATCCATGTCATCCGTTAAAAAAATGCTCATTTCATGTCACTGCCGTTACACCTTTGGCTCACCTATACCACTTACCGTTAATTTTAAAAAAAAATTAAAAAAAAATCGTGTTGTTAGTTCAATAATGGCATAGTTAAGCCAAATGTGTAACGGTAATAGCATAAAATGAGCATTTTATTTTAACGAATGACATAAATAGATTATTTCTAAAAGTTGAGTAGTATTTTTAGGTATTTTTAGTTATTTTTATTACAGGTTGAGGGTACCAAAGAGAGAATATAGGGGGGATGGGTCCTAGAGAGAGGGTAGGAGTAGTAGGACTGCCACTTAGCCCACCATGCAACAGGTATCATGCATTAGGATATAGGACTAAGCCCTTTCCCATCCATTATACTTTCCTCTCATGACCATCAGAGATCAGAAGCATCAATCTAGTCTTAATTATCAAGTTATGGGAATTCGCTCCCGTGATATGATCTTATTGTCCGTATATATTTTATTTTTCTCTCAATATGTATACATAGCTCGAGAATTCCATCTTAAATCTGCATCTTGTGGAGTTATTTGATTTTTGAAAAAAAAAAGAGAGAGAGAGACCATAGAGCAACAGTAGGAACAGAAGAGACTTGGAAAAGCACAAACATCTCCTTAATTATATTTCAGAGAACCCTACCAAAAACAGGTCTTTCTTGTATTTTTGCGCCCCAAGTGTCCATATCTCTATCACCATTTCTCTGTACTACTTAGGAGTGGCAAAGGGGCGGACGGGCCGAATATGGTTCGGATCGAAAATAGGTAATAAAAAAAATGAATATATTATTCGATCCGACTCATATTTAATACGAATAAAAAACGGGTTAACCGGCTGGATAATATGGGTAGACTTCTTGCATATGATCACTTTTAGGAGAATTCTTAGTCTCCCTAACCCGAGGAACCCTCAATTTGAGGCCTTACAAATATAAAAGTTAAACTCATTAAAAGTTATCCATATTTAGTCCGTCTTTAAAAATTCATTATCCAATCCATTTTTAATGAATAATATAGGTGATTAACTATTTTCTTTTAACCATTTTGCCATCTCTGATACTCCTAATGCCGAAACCCCTCCAAACACGAAAAACTGAAATGGCTTTAATAGGGAGACATGTCCTTCCCTCTCTTTCCTCTCTCTTTCCTTTCCCATCAATATTCTGATCCATGTATGGTTAAATTACACTAAGCAAACAAAAAATATAATGGACCATATTAAGGTTGTATATTTTCTCTAGATACTTTAAAAGAACTTAACATCTTAATTTTCTTAGTTCTCCCACCCTCTGCACAATAATTGTTAGTTGAATTTAAGTGTTTAAGTGTTATACACTTACGAGGGCGTAAAGTATATTTGTTTATCCTAAAAACGGATAACAATTAAATTTATATGTGATTTTAAGGATACGTGATTTTACTTGGCACAAACTGAAAAAATATGTAAATTGACATTGAAACTGACTGTAAAGAAAAAAGCAAAGCAAACGAGTCATGCAGCTTTAGCCCTCGAGATAAGTTAACCTCAAACCAAATGAATAAGCAAAATGAGATATGAACAAAGTAACACAGTATTGAGAGCTTAAAGAAAAGAATAGTATATCGCTTTGAATTGTGTGAATATGATGCTTTTATAAATGATTAGACCCCCATTCATATAGTAGGGGGTCATACTTATGGTACAACTCTAAATACAGTAAGAAATCTCATGACTGGCTAATTAGTCGGCCTCATCTTGATACGCACCGAGATTTTCGCCTTGATCCTTGCTCGATTACGGATATTTCGGCTTACCGTTACTTGACTAGGTAAACTTCCATCGGTCTCACTTGATCTCCATTATACTTGGTCTCGATCTTGGCTGGTCTCGTCCTTGGTCGGTCTCTGAATTAAGTGTTCAGCAATCTAACTTCGTATTGAGGCTCGATATAACACGAGGCCAAACCGTGGTCTATCATGATCCAACCTCGATTAGTCATAAGAAGGGCAGACATGTTCCGACCGTATATAGATAGTCCCCTTGTTTCTCAGAAATAATATGATGAGAAATGACTTGAATTCGTGAACTCAATCTCTATTGGTGATGACGTTAATGACGAGCTCGACCATTACATAAGCGACGAAAATGTCCTATCGATCCAGTTTCCAAGGCATTAAATGCATGTCAGGTGCTGGTCGGCCATTACCGGTTTTGAACCGTCGCCTACAACCTATAAAAACCTCAACCCTCTCACATTCAAACTTTTACAATCAACGCCTTCTCTGCTCTTGCTTTCAAAGAATCCCCTTACTTCATAATTTCTATATCCAAATATCTTGAACTCTAATCAACATGCTTACTCTTTTACTTATTGTTCATAAATGGCTAACACTGTGCCACAAAAAGAGGTTGCTTTTTTATTGCGTCCCGCCAGTGATGAGACTGCAGCGGAGCCCCACCCTGAGGAATTCGTTCTGACGGGGTGCCCAACCATCACTGACTTTAAAATAGAGAAGACCTCCTCGGTGCATGGCCAATGCAAGCCGATGTCGAGGTATATATGCACCATCACCAAGGATATCCTCAAAAAGGTCAAGGAGGAGTGCAACTGGGTGGGAAAGATGTGATTGTTCCTTCTCCTGAGGAATCGATCATCACCTACGTAGAGGGGTATTTAAGTTTTTACACTTACCCATTTACGTTTAGTCCCTTAGACCCCATAATCGTCACCTTTTGCAAAGGATGCAATGTCACCCTAGGCCAAATCCACCCCTCATTCTAAAGAACAATCGTTCTCCTCCGTTTCTTCACGAGAAAGATCGAGGGATGTCCTTTCACCCTTGATCGCCTCATCCGCCTTTACAGTCCTCTGGTCTATCGAGGAGAACTGACCAAGATTGCCTGTTGGACCAGTAGAACCCCGTTCTCCAGCATAGACGAGTCTTGAGATCAAGATCGGATGGGCAGGTTTGTCCAAATAAGGACATCGTACCTAATCTCCGTTGAAGACATGTCGTTCCCTGAAAATTGAAACATGAAATGTAAGTACTTTTACCTCGAATGTTTTTCCATTTCATTTCCTATCATCTTTCCTTATCTTCGGAATTGAAGCAATAGGTGGAAGGCCTGGTATTTCAGATACCCTACTCTGAACATGCCTGGATGGAGTTATCAAAGGGTCGATGAGAGGCGCCTGTAACCATGGTAAATTTTTATCTTGGATTGTTTGTTGTTATGTCCTATTCTCAAACTATCTTATCTCTTCTTCTTTTGCGGGTCTCGGAAGGATGTTGCAATGAGATCCCCTTCCGGTGATGAAGAAGTCCTTCCCTAGCCATCAACTCCAAAGCCGTCCAAGGAGAAAAAGAGTAAAAGGGCTCCGAGTCCCCTGGGCTCGGAAAAGAAAAAATCGGCGAGGAAACCTTGTAGGCCCAAGCTGGATGCTGGTGTTATATCGTCGGACTCAATCTGCTGATTAAGGGATGAGTCTGAAGAGGAAGAAGAAGAAAAAGATAAATCCAAGCTGGTGGCCCGTACGCAGGCTACTGCTTCGGTACAAAAGCCCTCCGAACCGGAGGCAGTTGATGAAGGAGCTTTGGTCGAGGTCCCTGAATCAGAAATAGCAGAGGCCGCCCCTTCCCTAGCTAAGACGGTGGAGAGAGAGACTGAAGGCGAGGCTTCCTAAGCAATGGAAGAGGTCCCTAGGGACGAGCTCGGGGTAGTTGATATTTCGAAATCCCCCAGATTTAGGATACCATGATCCAAGAGGCCAACATGCTGGATAATCACCGGATCGATATTCATGGTTTCTTCGACAGGCTCGAAGCTGTTACTTCTGAGGAATTCACTAGATTCGGTGATTTACCTGTGCTGAAGAAAATACAGTTGTTGGGCACTACTAGATCTCCATCGAGCTCGAGGCTGGTGGACCAATTCCTGGCTCCGAGCGCTAACCCAAGTCGCAAACGGCACCTAGTGCTTACTGTCTCGAAGGATGCTCGAGTCTTCTCTCCCCTGTTAGGATTGCCAGCAATTTGAGAGGCTTAGTGACCGAGGAGGACCAAGACGTGATGAACGTTATGGGGACCGCTTGCCTGTTCAATGAGGCTCAACATGCTTTAAATCGAGTAATCTTCGAGATTATCTTCCTTATTTACTTTATACTTAGAATTGTAGATTATTCTTAAAATCTTCTTCCTTACTTGTAGGCTTCGGTGTTGCACCACGTAGATTTCCTGAGAATTTGAGAGGAGCACAAGGCCAAGGTTCAGGTCCTTACTGAGAAAAGTGACACTTATAGGCTCCTCAGTGAGAAGCTCCAGGCCGATTAGGTTGCGGCTTAGGACGAGTACATTGATATGGTCGAGCAAGTATTCTGAATACTTCATGATAGTGAAGATGTGTTAGAGATAACAACTAATGACCCGATTCTGTAGATTCGACAGAGGCTGGAGCATATTGGACGGCTCGACAAGCAGGTGGACGAGATACAGGCCGAGGCTGAAGCTTTCAAGAAAAACATAGATATCCTGGCCTCGAAGAAAGAGACCGTCCAGGCACAATTGGATTTGGCTGAGACTCAGCTTCAAGCTGCAAAAGAGAAAAACTCGGTGCAGGCTGAGAATATCAAGGAGCTTCAGTCTCAACTGGATTCGGCTGCCAACAAGATCGAGGCGGCTAAATCTGAGCTAGTCGCGACCGGTATTAAAGCTGATGAAAAGGTGGCCCAATTTTAAGTCGAAGTCGAGGCCATCCAGACCAAGACTAGGATCATGATAGACCATGTAAAATGGCAAGCTCGGAGGGAAGACCTCGAGGACGCTCAAGCCCAGGATTTCAACATCGTGACCGAGGCCGAGAATGCCCAAGTAGAAGAAATCTGGGCTTAGAAGTTGGCCTTCCCCGAGGATGACTCCGATAGCCCAAGTGAATTTGAATATGGGGAAGACCCCGAGGACGGAGATGCCGCCTTCAATGGAGACTAATCCTCATAGGACTTAATATTTTTTTGGTTCCTTTTTTGCACTTTTCCTAAGGCCGTTTTTGGCTGTTGTAAATTTTTTTGTTGGACTAGGATGATTTGGCCCTTGTAAAGAAAAATCAGTCTATATAAATATAAGGTTTTCTTTTCCCTTTCGGCTCTTAAGTCTTTCCTTTATTTTATTACTTGTAATCACAAAGGTTGAATTTCCTTAGAATGAAACGATAAGGTCGTGTTCGAGGGTTCGAGCAACCCTTGCATTTATTAGAGTTTTAGGGGCTCGATATTAACGAAGCTTTTCTCAAGATGTCTTGAATTTGTGACTTTGTCGTGGGTAGCCTTTTAAAACCGGTTATGAAAGAATTTTTTCTTTTTCGAAGGCCTATTTAGTTACGGATTTTGGATGTCTCCGAGCCGTGTTAAATTTTTCGTAGCCTTTTAGTTTGGGATCTGCATATTGGGCTCGTTTTCCCGTTTGTTTGGGCTTGCCCAAGATAATAGTCCCCGAGTGGGGTGGCCGTGGCCTTTAGAGATCGGGAAGTTGCCCTTAGGTATTTTTTCCCCAAGGCTCGATAACTTGGGATGTTTGAGCTGAACGGTAGTCCCCGAGTGAGGGAGCGGTCGTTCGTGTTTTAGTTAAGTATTTCCCTTAGGCTAGTTATAGTACGGATCTCTTTAAGAGATGTAAAGTGGAAAAAAAATTGACCATCGAATGTTTGCAAGGAAATTACTTCTCTTTATTCTTGATTAAAATTGTCATCCATGCGTACCTTTTTAGGCCAAGGCTCAAACAATCTATGTGGTATGATTCGTTCTGACTGTTTGGACCTTACAATAAATCATATCGATCGAGACCCTCCTTTTATGAAGTAGTTTCCTCGTTAGAGTTGATATGCGAGGATGATGTATATCTGAGGGTAGCCCCCCAGTATTCGAGGTTGATTGCAAAGGAACCTCGAATATTGTTGAATTGATCTTCGATGCCGATTCGTAATCGGGCTTGATTCTAAGTTAGCAAGATTCATTGTTACCTCGTTAAAAACCTCGGCGAAAAACCCATTTGGGACAAAACCGGTCTAAGGGAAAAAGAGTGAAATACGTGTTTTCAGACCTAAAGACTTCATTTCGTTCGCTGAAAAACCCACCGTTGATTCTTGTTGACCACCTGCAAGTGTTAGTCTAAAACAAAAATGAAAATAGAAAGGGGTCGTACCTTAGCAGTAGTATTTGTTTTAGGTGTGATATGTTACAATTTCTCTGCACTTGTTCCCCATTCATTGTTTCGAGCTTATAGGAACCTTTTTCCAGTGACCTCTAGAATCTGGTACGATCCTTCCCAGTTTGGACCCAATTTTTATTCGTTCAAAATTCTGGTGTTGAGGTGACTTTCATTATCAATAAATCCCTGACGCCAACATATTGAAGATTGGCTCTTCGATTGTAGTATCTTTCGATCCGTTATTTTTGGGTGGTCAATCAGACGAGGGTGGCTTTGCGTCTTTCGTCCGACAATTCTAGGCTAGTATTCATGGCCTCATTATTTGAATCTTATGTTGCATATCGGAACCTGATACTAGGTTCTCCAACCTCGACCAGTATTTGAGCTTCGGAGCCATAAACTAATGAGAACGGTGTAGCTCCGATACTCGACTTTGATGTTGTGCGGTATGCCCAAAGATTTTCGGGTAGGATTTCCCTCCACTTTCCTTTGGCGTCGGTTAGTCTCTTCTTAAGATTTTGGATGATGGTTTTGTTGGTCGATTCGGCTTGTCCATTCCTGCTAGGATGATAGGGTGTTGATAGGATTCTTTTGATCTTGTGATCCTCGAGAAATTTAGTCTCCTTGCTGTCGATGAACTGCTTTCCATTATCGCACACAATTTCAGAGGGCATCCCGAATCGACATGTGATGTGATCCCAAATAAAGTCTATGACTTTTTTCCCTGACTTTCTTGATAGCCTGCGCTTCAACCCACCTAGAGAAATAATCATTCATAAATAAAATAAACTGAGCTTTACCAAGGGCCCATGGAAGAGTACCAACAATGTCCATTCCCCACTTCATGAACGACCATGGGGACAAGACCGAGTGGAGCAGTTCCCCGGGTTGATGAATCATTGGTGCATGCCTTTGTCACTTGTCACATTTTCGAAAAAACGCTTTTGTATCTTTCTCCATGTCGATCCAGTAGTATCCGACTCTGATCACTTTGTGGACCAATGATTCGACACCGAAATGATTTCCGCAAGTTCCCTCATGGCCCTTAGAACGTATTCGGACCCAGACATATCGCTAATGGACCATAAAACATACTTCTGAACAATGTTCCATCTTCGGACAAAGTGAATCATGTTGCCTTTGTGCGCAAGGCTCTCGATTCTTTCGGATCTGATGGGAGCTTCTCGTTCATCAAATACTCTACGTATTTGTTTCTTCAATACCAGGTCAAACTTGTGGAGTTTATCTCGGCATGGCCTTCTTCGACCACCAATTGATGAGTTGTACCACAACCCCCAAACTGAGTTCGTTATCTTCGATCGATGACCCTAGGTTTGCGAGGTCATCAACCTCACTATTCTGATCTCGAGGCACATATAGCAAGTCCATTCCTTGAATTAATGTAGAGTTACCTGTATCTTATCCAGGTATCTTTGCATTCATTTTTCTCGAACTTTAAAGGTTTCGTTAACCTGGTTCACCATGAGGATGAAGTCGCATTTGGCCTCGATCACCTCCGCTCCCAAGCCTCTTGCTTATTCGAGACCAGCAATCATGGCCTCATACTCGGCCTAACTGTTAGTCAATTATATAGTTCTGTTAGATTGTCTAACTACATTACCTGTGGGTGGTTTCAGCAAGATGCCGATTCCGGACCCCTTGGCATTCGAAGCACCATCCATAAAGAGGGTCTAGATTCCCGAGGACATACCCGAGTTTACTAACAGTTCTCTTCAACCTCGGGTATGAGGGCTGGCATGGAGTCAGCCACGAAGTGTGCCAAGATTTTTTGATACCCACTTACGAAGTGTGCCAAGAGTGATATTCACTACGGCCCATTTGGCCAACCGTCCCGAAAGTTCAGGTTTATGCAAAATATTTCAAAGTGGATAAGTTGTTACAACACATATGGGATGACACTGAAAGTATGGTTTTAGTTTCCTAGAGGCGCTTATCAAAGCGAGCGATAATTTTTCTAGATGGGGATACCTAGTTTCGACCTTACCTAAGGTCCGACTAACGTAATAGATAGGGAATTACAAACCTTGTTCTTCTCGGACCAAGACTCCACTTACAGCTATCTCCGATACTGCTAAATACAATTAAAGCTATTCGTCTGCCCTCGGTGTGTGAAGCGGCGGCGGGCTCGATAAGTACCATTTTAGCTCCTCCAAGGCCTGTTGGCACTCTGGAGTCCACGTGAAGTTATTCTTCTTCTTCAGTAATGAGAAGAATCGATGACTCTTGTCAAAGGTTCTCAAGATGAATTTCCCCAGGGAGGCTATGCGCCCTATTAGTCTTTGGCACGACCTTTACATTGTCTACTACTGTGATGTCCTTGACATCTTTGATTTTATCGGGGTTGATCTCAATTCCTCGATTGGATACCATGAATCCTAAAAACTTGCCAGAGCCGACTCCGAATGCACATTTTTCTAGGTTGAGCTTCATGTTGTATTCTTTTGTATACTTATGTCACCCAAATTTACACCACTAATTGGGATTGTGAAGCAGTCAATGCAATTATAATTACCTAACGTGATTCGAGGTCGATTCCACAGAGAGCATAATTTGGATTAGGTATATACCTAGACTAAGTGTATGACGTGCCCAAGATGCACTTCCACGTATTCGGTTGTTTTGATCTACTTCTAATTTTTATGCTAATGTTTGTAATTGTAAAGCTAAGGAACAATGTTTTTGGTGTTATTTTTTTTTCAAGTTTATAAAATATCTAGGATTGTGACTTCCATCTAGTTGGTTACCTAATGGATTGAGAGTTTTAGTGCATGTTTGGTTGGTCGGGATATAATATAGCAATCACATACGATTACCCACTGATGCGAGGCTAGAATTCATGGTTTAACATGTTATATGCCCTACATTTTATGTGCGTTAATGATAAAAATACACTAGCCTGGCGTTAGCCAGGCGTTGGAGTCGAAACGCTAGCCCTAGCCTGGCGTTATCCAGGCGTTAAGGCCCAAACGCCAGGCCCCTGTTTCGGTTAATTCCGAGTTTTGACAAGTTTAAGTGTTTCCCGGTTGGAATAGAAGTCTCCTACATGTTTAGGGTTTGTCCTAAACATATAAATAGACTCCTAAAACACAACTTAACGAGGATTGGAAGGCAGACGAAGGATTTGAAGAGAGAAAACCATTGAAGTGACAAAAACATTGATTTTTACATCTTTTATTCATTACTTTGTAGTTCAAGTATGCAAGTTATTTTGAGTTTGATTCTTATGAACATCTCTAGCTAACTTCTTTAATCTAGGGTTTTGGATAACCCGTTGGGGATGAATTTGTTGTGATATTAATATATTTTGGTTGATTAATCTCTATTTGTTCAACTACGTTCTTGTTGTAGTTGATTGAAAGGGCCCTCAATTAGCTGTTCCTATTTATTATGTATCTACTTGAGAGAGAGTGCATATTTAGGTAGTTGTTTGAACAACACCACTCCCGGAGTATAGACGAAATTCATAACCGAGGGTTTATAGGTGGGATTAGAGATAACGATACCTCGGGTGATATCTAAAGTGAATTGTAGTGCAATCTACCTAGCATAACTTGAGAGAGTGCGTCTAGTAAATTATCATAATTACTTGAGAGAGATTTATGGTAGATAGAGTGTTCATGATTGATAGAGACGATTAATTAAATTATAAGAAATATCCGAGAAAGAATTCACCAATGGGAGAAACCAAACCGTAGACCTTTATTATCATTATTTACAACACATTGTTAGTAATTGCTAGTTTATTATTATTGTCAGTAGAATTAGTAAAACATCACCAAGTTATATTAAAAAGTCTTGAGATAATTGATTGAGTAAAAGTTGCGTATTCTGACAAATTAATTGATACATAAATTCCCTGTGGGATCGACTCTGGGCGTGATACCCCGGATTATATTTGCAACGCCCGCTTAGTCTTTTATTAGACATAGTTGAGCGTGATCAAATTTTGGCGCCGTTGCCGGGGAATTAACGGTATTATCAATTGAGTTAGAAGAAATACAAAATTCTGAAATATAGTCAATTGTCTTCAAATTTTCGTTTTTACATTGAATGTTTAACGTTTGCTAACGCGTTGCAGGTGCATGCCTAGAAACTCATTGAGGACTGGTGAAGTAATTAAAGCTTTATCAGACCCCGAGAAAGTTTTCAGGACCATAAACCGGACCAACCGGAAAAGCAAACATCAACCACAAATTGAACAAATTGAAACTGACATGGAAGATGCACATAACCGGAACAATCATGGGGATGATGTGGTAGACCCACTCGCTCAAATAGGAGCAGAGGCTCCTTTATATGACTGGGCACAACCGACAGCTGAGAATTTGGCCACAGCAATACTGGTTCCTCAAATACAGGCCGAGTCCTTTCAGATTACAAATAATATGCTGCACCTATTGCAGAACAAAGGGCTATTCTCAGGGTCGTACAGTGAAGACCCCCAGCAGCATCTAAAGAACTTCCTGTCAATTTGCAAAACTCAAAGGCAGCCAAACGTCACTCAGGAAGCAATAAAACTGTTGTTGTTTCCATTCTCAGTGACTGGTGCTGCCCAGACTTGGCTTAACTCACTCCCCATCAATTCCATTACTACATGGGAGGAGTTAGTCAAGCAGTTCGTGAACAAGTTTCATCCACCCAACAAAACTGCTCAACAAATTGATGAAATCTTGAGCTTTAGACAGAAACCAGTGGAAACATTACAAGAGACATGGGAAAGATTTAAGAGTATGCTGGTTATCTGTCCACATCATGGCATTCCAGAGCAAATGTTGAGGCATCGGTTTTACATGGGTTTGGCTGATACTGTGAAAGCAAATGTTGATGCTTCAGCTGGTGGAGCATTCCTGAGCAAATCGTGGAGAGAGAGCCAAATCTTACTTGATAAAATGGCACAGAATTCAGGATGGACAACAAGGAATGCACCCATTACTCCTGTAGTTCATTCAGTGCCATTAGATCCATCTAATACCATTGCAGAGAACGTAGCCACCTTGATAACACAAATGAGTATATTTACTAAGAAGGTGGAAGAATCGGGACAAAAACAGTAGGTACACATCGTTGGCACAACCAATGGGGGCATATGCACTACTTGCATTACTCAACCACTTGGTAATAACTGGAATACAGAATGTCATCACCCTCCTTATACAGAAAATATGAATTATGTGTCGAATTATGGAAGCCAGAGACAAGGGGGACAGAACTGGGGTCAGCAAGTTCAACCATATAGGCCACCTCACCAACAACAGAATAGTGGAAATATGGGTGTCAGGGGACCACAAGGTAATGCAGCACCGTATCAGAGGCCACA
>ML413919.1:107986-176021 GCA_005239525.1 Nicotiana knightiana | reverse complement strand
GGGAGGGGAGGGCTTTTGCACCAACTTCTTTTGATCCAAACCCTTCAAAATGGGTGGTGCCCTCGGAATTTGATCAACCCTGGAGTTATAGGTTTTCACCTTCTTGTCATATGCTTCAATCTTCTTCTCCCCCGATTCAACTCGCTTTGTTAGCTCCTCGAGCATCTTCATAATAGCGAGGTCGGTCCCTGATTCATTTTCGTTTGATCTTCTTGACGCCGATTCGGCCCTATGAACAACTTCCTGCGATGGCTCGGGTTCGACTCTGCATGATTCTGATTTTGGAGTTGTGTTATTGCAGCTTGTTGAGCCTGCGACATTTCGAATATCATTCGAAGGCTGATCCTGCCTTCTTCGCCGTCCTGTGCGCTCTGACCGGCTGATCGAACGTCTCCGCGGACGCTATTAATTATATGATTGTTTTTACATCGTCTGTACACAAAATTTCCAATTTTCTCAGACAAAAAAAATGCAAGTATATGACATACGAACAAACCTATAACATGCATCCAGATGCAAGAATGAGACCAAGTAAACAATAAATGGCATGTACAGAACTTTAGCTAGACGAGTTCTTACAATATCACTACTTGAACATTGAACATTTATGATAGTGAATATCTGAGATTATCTTTCACGTGAAAGAAGGTACATGGAAGAATTGTCACAACCAAAAAGAGCATAATAATCACTGTGGGTTCCATGTATTTTATGTAAGATTCAAGGACAAAGTTCCATACCCATGAGATTATCCATTAACAGTGTAAGCAGTATGTAGAGCATGTAGAGGTGGCAAAATGGTTAAAAGAAAATAGTTGTCTATCCATATTATCCATTAAAAATAAATTGGATAGTTAACTTTTTAAAAACGGGTCAAATATGAATAAGAACCATATTATTCACTTAGAAAATGGATGACCAATGGATAACGAATGAGTTTATCTTTTATATTTGTAAAGCCTCAAGTTTAGGCTCCTCAAGTTTGGGAAATTAGGAATTCTCCCAAAAGTGATTATATTCAAGAAGTCATGAATAATATCGATCGGTCAAATAACACGTTATTTATCCATATTAAATATGAATCGCGTCGGATAATTTATCTATTTTTTGAATTACCCATTTCAACCCGCTCATATCCGATCCGACCCCACTGTTTGCCACCCTAACGTGATATAATTTGTTCAAGATTTTGCAATACTTAAAGTGGTAAATTGATGTGTACGTACTACTTCCATTAAAATTATGTATAGAGGTTGCAAGTCTCCGTCACCACACCGCACAAATATGTGCCTATCTTTTGACAATTTAAAAGCCAATTTTGCCATCTTTGAAAATTTTCTTCCTTTCCCCATGCCATTCTATCTGTAATTTCCTCTTCTTCTTCTTTTTTTTCCATTTTTTTTTTTTGTTTGCTTGTTGGTGTTTAATTTTTTGAAATATGCATATTCCAGCCACATGATTAATTTAATGTTTGTAAATTTATCTTACACGATTTAAGTGAATTAAAGGCTGTCCTTTCTTCCTATTCTCCCCTTGTCCACTGACCCCACACCCAAAAGAGGGAAAATTTAAAGAAGATATACGCAACAAGTGGTGTAAGATAAGTATATAGGACATAAGGACCCATTAGAAATGAATAATATTCGAATCCAGCAAGGAGTGTCCCTTCCTTAGAGCCAAAATTGCCACAAGCATTTGCTGCCAGAAATTTGTTGGCGTTTAGCGATTCAGCCATAACTTGTTGGGCTAAGTCTTCTTGACATATCAAGAGGGCGAGGCTCCTATCAACGGGGAGGGGAGTGAGTAAGCGGATTCCTTTCACTTGATCGATTAATTAAAAGTAATTTTTTTTCGCACATCTTCACTCTTTTTCTCTTTCAAACTAGAAAGATTGGCTTTTGGCCAAGATGTGATCTAAAGTCACTCCAAAAATACTTTCAACATAATATGAATTATTTCTTTTGGATTAAGTTTGTATGATTTTCCTACGAGGCCTTACATCATTTAAAATATCTTTGAATCTTTATATAGCTTCCTTTTCTTTTCGGATATCAATGTAAGATATTGTTCACACATCCAATAATCTCCCTTCAAAACTAAGTTCAAGATGGCCCCCAAGCTACTTGACGTGGTAAAGGTAATAATCGAGCCCCAAGCAATCACCTCTGTCGTCTCCACACTCGTAACTTATACTGTCAGAAATTCTTTTTAACAATTCAACCATGATTAATGTTAGGATTGAAATAATCAGGTGTCATGTGAAAGCTAGTAAAGCAAATCTTGAACACCGATAAATCAGATAACAAATTAAAGAGAAACATATCAAAAGAAACACAAACATTTAACGTGATTCAGACAATTGACCTACATCCACAAGCGGAGATGAACAATCCACTTTATAAGATAAAGTACAAAATATTGAGAGAACAATCTCACAAAGAGGCAAATACAAGTGGCAGGCTAACACTTGTCCCGAAAAGTTCTTCACTTAAACAAGACTCTCAAACTCTTTTATGGCTATATTGTGGATGTTGCTGAATGAGAAGGAATAATATTCAATTTATAAAAGTCGAAATTTTTTCCTCCGAGAAAAAGGGAATAGCCAAATAGAGGAATTTTATAATTTCCTTCTAAGAAAAGGAAAACTCAATTATCGTAAATATGTTGTTCTTCCTTCAAGAGATAGGAAAACCAAATATGGTAAGAAAATCATGACAAACACCTAACAATTCTCCCCTTTAACTTGAATTTTCTGACAAAATAAACTTGATTCATCTTCTTCACATAATCTTCCGTAAGTCGCTCTCCAAATCTCCACCAAAAAATTTTGTCTCAACATGAGTAGCACTCTGGTCAAATTTCTCAGACAAATACCATGATTATCGTCAAATAGGTTGCAGCTAAAACTAAATCCGCCAAGATGAACTTGTCTTGAATCTCACTCTAATACCACTTGTTAGGATCGAAATAATCTGGTGTCATGCGAAAGCTATTGAAGCAAATCTTGAACGGCGATAAATCAGATAACAAAAGAGAAATATATCAAAAAAGACTTAAACATTTAACGTAATTCGGTCAATTACCCTATGTCCATAGACAGAGATGAGTAGTGCACTTTATCTTTTACGAAATTACTTTTATTTCATAATGGCATAAGTAATATAAAGTGATGTATTATCTTTTGAACCCAAAAAAAAGATACGTAATGTGGGTGGGGAGAAGTATTTCAAACTATGGAATTTTATCACAACACGCGCAGAAGGAAGGGGTGTTTTGACACTATTTCGTGGGAAAAATGCATTGTGTAATTAGGTTAAAAAAAATTATATGTATATATTCTATGTATTGACTCCCCTTAATTTCCTTATATATTTTCTTTTATATATTTTGACATCTCTTAACGAAAATTCTGACTCCATCATTGGACACGTGTGCCTTTAGTTTTATATATCTACCATTTGTTATCTCAATTTAACCCATAATTCCCCGTTTAGACAGTAAGCTGAAGTTTATGATGATTAATTAGCTTCTGCTCTGCACGTTACATAAGAAGAAAGTTATTATGCATTAATATTTTTTTGTTCTATTTTGTATGATTTAACAAATGGGAATAAATAGAAACTGAATTTACCAGAGAAAGTAGCTGAATTCTTAACCTCTCATGGCTTCTGCTGTGTTCAGCTTAAAAATTGTTCCCATACGCCCTCACCCCAAAGCTTAAATTTACGTACGTCGCTCTCTTTTTCTTTTTCTTGATCTTGATTATAATTCGTCAATTCCTAGTTTTATTCCATTTATTTTATTGTTAAATCATAAATTTGATCTTTTTAGATGTTTTGAGTTTTGCCATTTGCAACCTCATACATATATTTGCAAGACTATTGTGATGCATTTTCTAATTTAATTTAGAATTGTATGGTACTTCATTGTAAACTACAAGTCTAGTTAGATTTTATTTTTCCAATTATGCCATTGGATAAATAGGGCATCTCGATTTTTCTTTGTGACTTTTGACTCTTTTTTTTCAGAGTCTCAGAAAAATTTGCAGCTGCTATAACCTCTATCACAATTTCTACCCTTCGAGTGAGCACTCCGTCGCACTGGGTACTTCTACCCTTGGATTACTCTTCTTCGATATCCCCTGCTAATTCAATCTTCTCAATTCGTTTCAAAAGAATAATAAAAATATTATATATTATTATTTGAAAAATCAAATTAGACTTATAAATTTTATGCTTATCAGTAATTAATCTAAATAAGTTCATTCCACCGCTTAAACTAAAAATAGACTGCGAATGTGTGTGTGTCTATATATATATATATATATATATATATATAGTGCTTCATCAATGTATAGACTAAGAAAAATAAATAGTAAATTCGGCTGGCTATTTGGGTAAAGATTCACCTTTAACCAGTTAAGCTAAACGGGCTCTTTAAATAGAGGAAAAACATCTTCCTTAAATGGGATGAGCTAGAGTAAAAATAGCACGGGCTAGTATATATATATATATACATATATACATATATATATATACATATATACATATATACATATACATATATACATATACATATATACATATATACATATATATATATATATATATATATATATATATATATATATATATATATATATATATATATATATATATATATATATATATATATATAGTGCTTAATCAATGTATAGACTAAGAAAAATAAATAGTAAATTCGGCTGGCTATTTGGGTAAAGATTCACTTTTAACTAGTTAAGCTAAACGGGCTCTATAAATAGAGGAAAAACATCTTCCTTAAATGGGATGAGCTAGAGTAAAAATAACACGGGCTAGTCAGTTTCGGACCGGTCATTCAAAAATAGCCAGTATTTGTCAAGTCATTGAAAAATAGCTACTATTTTGCTGCAACAGAGACGGTCCAACATAATATACTGGAATTCGGTGCACCTGTGTATGAACTTCCAGCATATTATGCTGGAACTCCAACACGCGAAAAATTTCAGCTAGAGAATCGAGCAGGTGTGTATAAACTTCCAGCATATTATGCTGGACCAGTATACTTTGATGGAACTCCAGTATATTATATTGGAGTTCCAGCAAAGTATATTGGAACTCCAGTATATTATACTGGAGTATTTTTCAGATTTTGAACAGTGTTTTCGTTCAGATTTATCTTTAGATGAAAAGTGGCTAACTTTTGATTACTTTTAAAACTGCGGCTATTTTAAATAATCACTTGTAAATCAGGCTATTTTTGAATTTCTCCCTGAGCTAGACCAAACAATAAGCCCATAGTTTATCGATATGATGTTCAACTATTTTCAATTTCAGCCCATATTTATTAGAGATTTTTACCTAGCTATACTATAATAGAAACATATTTACCATCTTTATTTCAGTTTTTTATTAATTACTTTGTATATCTATATTTACAAGTTATATATAAAACCATAAAAAAAAAAAAAAAATCAAGACCCCTTAATTTTGGTATGTCAGTTACATGCCACCAACCCCCCATTTCCAATAATTCTCCCCTACATATAAGATTCTGTTTCTTTTTTCTCTCTTTCTTAATAATCACCCAAAATCTCTCTTTTATTTTTACACCCCCTTCCTCCCCCCAAATTTTTGATTTTTCTCCTTTTCCAAATATTTTCAAACCCATTTCTCTCTTTCTTACTAATCACCAAAAATCTCTAATTCTTATTGATACAATGCAGACGAAATTTGAAATATTGCTCTAGAATCAAGTTGTGGGTAAGTTTTGAATCTTGTTTTCCTTCTTTCTAAAATCTTTATTGTATGTGACTTGTATATGATACATCAATACCCAAAATAATAATCGATACAATACTAATATAACTATAACACAGTTATATTAGGTTTTTAGTAGAGTTGTGATCGAAACTTGAAAAAGATGAATACATTTTTTCAAAAATGTATCGCGGTTGTATTATAATTATATATGTATCATAACTGTTGTAGAAATTGTATTAAAATTATATGATAATTGTATATTATTGTATATTGTTACGAGCAATTTGTGAGTTCGTGACGAATCATATTATGTATCACAAATATATGATAATTGTATATTAATTTATTTGTATTGTATCAAGTATTATATCAAGTATTATTTTGGATATTAATGTACCAGATACAAGTTACCTACAATTGTGATACAAGTATGATACAATTATGTTTTAGGATTGATGTATCTGATACAATTCTAATACAATTATCATACAGTTATCATACAATTGTCATACAATTCCTGAATATTTCTTCATTTTCAGTGTTGTTTTAGTCTCCTAGTAAAAGAACGATACAATTGACTATTCTTTAATAATATAAAGTTGTCATCAACGGTGGGAAGAGAAAAGATGGAGATTCTTGGCGTAGATTAAGAGATTTTGATGTTAAAAAAGAAGAGAGAAGAGGAAAAGGAAGAAAAAAAAGGATGTAGTTAAATTACTTAATTGAAGGCACTAATAATGGGGTGAGAGCCTTTTAAGGAGCAATATATATAATTTGTAAGAAAAAACTAAATACTTATTAACTACTACAAAACATATAGAACATAGGTAAATAAGTTTCTAATATAATATAACTAGATAAAAATTCCTATTTGTTAAGCTAAGCTTAGTTGGCCCAAATTAGTCTCATAGGCTCATTGAAGCTCGGTCTTGGATTGAATGCTTCGAAAAAGAAAAGTTCGAAACTTTGGTGAAGTTGCAAATACAGAAAATGTTCGAAAAAGAAAAGGAAAATTAAATCCCCTTGAATCTAGACATATGAGGGTTGTTTGACTAAAAAAGGAGAGTTGTTTGATATGAACAATTTTGGTAGATAAATGTAGATAAAGATCAATTTTATTTTTCCTCCATATAATATCTATTATCTATTTTCCTAACGTAAGTCGTAAAATGATTATTACCCACAAACGAAGGGCTATCCATTAATTTTCCTCCTTTATTTTCCTTATATATCCAACTCTGAACCTATCCATATCTCCAAATTCGTCCCACAACCCACAAATTTCCTCGGTTAAAGTTCAACAATATTTAAGAATATACTAGTATTATACGAAGTTATGAATTTGTCATAATATTCTGCAACAATGTTCAGATGTTAGATTATATCAGAATTGCCAAACAGTTGACTTGCTCCATTAATAGGTCCAGTTAATTTGTCACTCAAATTACCTATACATACCGTAACCGTAGTATGAAAGGTTTTCTTTACTGACCATAAGCTCACCTCTAGCTGAATTACTCCCTCCATGCTACTTTAACACAAAGGGCCAATGTCCATTTTTGAAAGTGACATCTATGTTTGCGTACATTGGAGAAAGTGTTATGATAGTAAAATCAGTCCATTTATACTTATAATTATTTCAATCAAGGTGTGAGCACTCTTCTCGAATTTTTAGATCATTCTCTCTTTAAATAACTGAAACTTCTATATAAAAAAATTCTTTATTACGAAATGAATAGCATATATACTAAAAGCTCTCACTCAAACGAGGGCTTCATATATTGTAATACAGTGGATAGAGTGATGGATTATAATAAGCAGCGGAAGCAATTTCAGTATGAAAATCACATGTAATCTAGACAACTAGTATAAATGAGATTTCACGGGTTACCTCTTGAAGCGTCAACACGGCTCTTTAGTCATGTGAGCCTTCACTTTCAATATCGTCTCGTTGAAATCTCCACCATCCGCACGATCACGATCTCTGAACGTTCCATGGTCTTCTACTGTGTTACCCAAATAATATCGGAAAATAGTAATTTCGTGTAGGTGAAATTTTCTAGGAAAAAGGCTGAAAATTTTGGCCACCTTGTTCTTCTTCCTCTATGTGGAAAACCTTATGTATTTATAACACAAGTTTTAAGGGTCTAAAACATTTTTTCAAACTTGTTGGGTTTTCTTTTCCACCAGAAAAAGGATTCCTTTATTTCCTATTATTTAGGCACAGCAGGGACCACATAATTTAATTAACAATGCTTCCAATTATGGAAATAATTTTTAATTTTCAAAATTAATATCCACCATAATTAATTACGAATTATTCCACTAAAAATTCATAATTGCACTGTTTATTCAATTTTGAAATTCATCCATTAAATCTTATTTAACTCCCCATGTTAAGATTCATATACTAATCAATTAAATTAAATTACTGACGATTTAATTTATTGATTATTTCCTTTAGACTTTCACTTAACTTATATCATGTGTCGGATACAAAATCCACCGGCTGAGTTTACACATGAAAACTTATAAGTTTTTATAAAGGTGTATCATCAATCTCTAAACCGAGACATGGATTCCATCAACTAAGTATTATTTCGCCAATGTACATTATTATTATCCAATTTACCAGGCATATAGACCCACGAAAGAATCTCGCCTCTTAATAAATCAAAACAATAATAATATACACGTCTAATGATACTTATATCAAGAGTAAGAGTATAAGTACATTTAATGGCTAGAGAATTTATTTTATTAAGTCAGTATAAAATACTTATCTCTACTTGGTCCGTTCAATACATACAAAATGTACTAGCACAAGAAGTTGGAATTAAATCATTCCCATAATCAAAATAAATTATATTTAATCTTGTGCTACAATCATTCCTGATGGTTTGTCCAATTCCATCATTAGATTGTGAACTCAACTTTATACTTATAAGAACTGATATTTAATCTTTCGTGTATAAGATAAACTCTACACACTAAATCATCTACTATATAAGCAAAGGACACAGACTAATATATGATCTATTTAAAACTTTATTAAAATTGAATGAACAATTATATCATAATAAATACTATATCTAAACCAAACTCATGGTTAATAATATATATCCCAACAATCTCTCACTTAGACTTTTAACCATGGCAATTGTTAGAATATACTATATCTAGACGCATGGTTAATAGTATATGTCCCAACAATCTCCCACTTAGACTCATAATCATGCATCTACAACTTTCTCAGGCATTCTTTTACATGACTATGAAAAGTCTTCACCAAATAAGTTTTTTTTAAAGAATCTTGCCAAGTTATTTCTGATGCAATATTTGTCCACTAGTGTTTTGTCGTTACTATCTAGTTTGGTATTAAACTCTGCAGGGATCCTGTTACCGAAACTATCCCAAGAGTGTATACTAAACTATGATTTTCCTTAGTATTCTCCACCTACAACGAAGTATTACTAATATTACCTTCATTACTTATGGCATTGAAATATTTGCGACTTCTTACTATAGTGTTCACTGTTCAAACATCACTCTCACTCGATAAAGGCATGTCTATTAACGTTCTCCCACTACTTAAATGCAATGGAACATTAATTCGGACATGTGGATTTTGATGTTCTTGAACATCTAGTTTTTTTTTTTGCCCAGTTCCTGTAAAAATAGTTTACTTCTAGGAACATGGTTTATTAAACAGTCCTTATCTAGAAAAATGTATTTGTTTTAACAATTGCCTTATTTTCTTTAGGACAATAAAATAAAACTCCATTCATTTTCTTGAATATTCAACAAACATGCACCTATCCATTCTTAGTTCCAACTTACCTATCCACTTTCTCTTTCAGCACATATGCGGGACAATCCCACATCTGAATATGCCATAGACTGAGCTTACATTCAATTCACAGTTCTATAGATGTCCCAGGTACTAACTTTGAAGAAACTAAATTTAGAATGTAATTTGCAGTTTCTAAAAAATATTTCAAAAACAAATAAGGCAAATCTGAATAACACATCATTAATCTATCCATGTCCAAAAGAGACTTATTTCTGTTTTCTACTACACCACTCTATTATAGAGTTACGGTGTAGTCAATTGAGATGTAATCTCTTATTTTGATAAGTAACAAAAGAGCTCTTTAGAGAGGTGCTCTCCACTACAATCAAATTGCAGTAACTTAATATATTTCCTTGGTGATTCTCCGTTTCAAGTCTTAAAAACATTGAATCATTAAGACTTACGGTGCATCAAATAAATATATTAATATTTTGAGTAATCATTTATGAACGTCACAAAAATACTCAAAACTATCTCTTACCAGTATGTTCATTTAACCATACAAATCAGAGGGGATCTATTCTAGCTTATCATTAGCTTTATTTCTTTTTGAAAGGAAACAACCTTTAGTCAAATTTCCTTTCAAACAAGATCCACAAGTTGGCAGTGCCTCTACGTTTAATGAACCTTAAGGTCCATCTTTGACCAACTTTGAAATCCTATCCAAATTAATATGATTTAGACAAAGGTGCACAGATAAGTTTTACTCAATTATGAAGAACATATTCTTTTAGATAGACTAATAATGTTCTGTTCAGGAGAGACATCAATATGAAATAACAAGGTCATACATTCATGTACCACAAGAGATAAAATGTTTATCAAGCTCAATTACTCAAGAGTTATTCGAAACTTAAAACAAATATCCATCTCTTATTTTATCCAGAAATCGGAATTAAATTCCTTCTAACAAACGGTACATATATTGCATCCTTTAAATTAATGTCTTATCACTATCAAAAGAAAATTTTAATAATTAATTCGACAAATCTCACAAAGTCATAGTGGAGTTGAGATAAAATATTAAATAGATCATAATAAGTCAAAACACTGAATAATAAAATTCAGACTGCATTCAATATGCATATCGAATAATAAATTTCGATGGGAAAATAATTGTTCATGCAAAGCATATTATATAATGCAAGAATTATACAATCCAAAAAGAAACAGAACCAGCTCAGATGGAGAGCATACTATTATTTTCAGACAATTGTATATAACCATCTAATACTAAATTTCAAATACACTACACATATATGTATTCATGCATCTTGAATAGGAAATTTCGATGGGAAAAGAACTACTCATGCAACATACATATGTAATGCCAGATTATTCGCTCAAATAATTAAAACACACCCAACTCAGATGGAGAGTGTACTGTTAGCTTAAGTCAAGTGAACATCATAATTAATAGCTCTAGTTTCATTGATCCAACATATATACTCAGATGGAGAGTATGTACACGATATCAATTACTCGTATTTCACCTAGTGAGCTTATAATAAATTTATTCGATATGGAGGAAGACCTAAAGTCAACGCATAAATTTATTACTCACTTGAAATTTATTTCTATCACTCCTTAATCATGATTGTATTTTAGTTACAAAATTGATTCAACCATTTAAACTCAGATAGAGAGTTAATACAAGTTATCAATAACTAGTAACTGTATCCAGTGAGTTCATAATAAATTTATCCAATATGGAGGAAGATCTAATGTCAATGCGTAAATTTATTATCTCACTATAAATAAATAAAATGAAGACCATAGGGGTTAATTCTTATCACCATTTTATCACAACCACGAACTTTTTTCTGAGGATTAAGTTTCTTAATTAAATAAAATGCTCAATACCACATTTAAACAATCTTAAAATGCTAAATTTAACATTTTTCACTGCATAGCGGTGAGTATTTTTCACTAGGCTGTTTTTTATAAACCTGCGAAATTTCAAATCAATCGGAGATCGTTAAAATCACAATCTCCAAAAATTGCAACCAAATTTGGAAAATTACTATTTTAAGCATTTTTTAACAATTAAAAATATGACCTACATTCTTATCATATACCAAGTCATGTCAAATCAACATGTGTCATCATGTTCCAGATTAGACATAAATAAAATGATACAAAGAATGAATTTTCGTATGTAAATCACACTTTAATCCGCCAAACCTCCAAAAAACTCATCTAAACGATCACAAATCATCAAAATACGAAGTGATTCACTGCATAGAAATGAGTTCTTCTTAACTGAACGTTTTCGATGATCATACCAAATTTCAGGTCATTCGGAGATCGTGAAATTCACGATCGTCAAAAAACTAGACCAAATTAAAATAAATTATTTTTAGCGTATTTAGAATTAAATCCATGTTATTTGCATTCTTGCTATATATCATATCAAGTTAAATCATCATGTTTCATATTTAACACAAATATAGCTGATATATAAAGAATATTTTTTATATATATTTATAACAAATACAATTTAATAAACTACTTGAAAACTCATCTAAACGACCTCAAAATACCGAAAAACAACATGATTCATTGCATAGCAGTGAGTTTTTCTCATTACATCATTTTCGATGAACCTACCAAGTTTTAGGTCAATCGGAGTTCGTCAAATTCATGACCACCGGCCTATAACCAAATTCGGAGAATAACCGTTTAAGCAGTTTCATGAATTAAAATAAATATGATATTGATTTCCTTCTCCTTATAATTTTACATTGAGCTCAAGGCATATATTATGTTCTTCCTATTTCTAGGATACATAATATCTCCTTTTACAATAAATTATCCTTTTATTAAATACACAAGAACCTAAGATATTATATTTTTTCTCATTCGACGAAAAGCCTAATATCTTTTCTCATGGGTGGAGTTGGTCTCACTAGTACCCAAAGATAAAACTCATTTGCTAGTTAAGAACCTCCACCACTAATGTAGATTTATCAAGGATAATTTTCACATGGTACATTAAGCGATTTTAATGACTCAAATAAATAGACCATTTTGTGGATCCTACTTATTAATCATAATGCTCAATCCATGAATAGACACAATTTTACATGTACAAATTTATTAAGAATTTTGCATGAGTTCAAACAAACAAACCACTTTAGTAGTAACTATTTATTACTCACAAAATTCTCAATTTATGAGTGAAGATACCTGTAGCTCATAAAATTGTTTTACGGCAGATTATGGACCACAGCTTAAAAGCCATGCCAATAATATAAAAAGCATACAAAATACCATTATATTTCACTTAATTACAATCTCCAACCAGAGAACAAATTTTTTCATCGAAAATTCAAGACTAGTAATCATGTAGGGCATAAAAACATAAACTAAAATTTGAGAAATTTTTTATGCACAAATATACCAAACGCTCCAATCATTAGTCATCTAGGATATCAAACAGAGGATTTCACTTTCTTACAAAATAATTATATCATCACACAATATCATCTATACCTTGTAAGACCAAGTCAATAAAATCATACACTTCTATTATTGAATGTAATACAATAACACGTCTATTTACTAATAGCCAATGTGTAAATATATTATATCACCGGTATTTAATCATGGATACCATGGGGAGTCACCCCCACACCATTGAATTAAAATTATTAAGAAATAATTTTCAAAAAATAGAAAACGTCCAAATCACACTCCAAACGACCTCAAAACGCTGAAATACATCATGATTTTCTACAAAAGTAGTGAGTTTTTCTCACCACGTCATTTCCGATGGACCCACCAAATTTCAGCTCAATCGGAGTCCATCAAGTTCGCTGACCTCCAAAAATACCAGCAATTCGGTCAAAATCAGGTTTTGCGTTTTTTAGGGTTTACCAAAAAAAATCCAGATCATCCCAATCAAATATCAATAAGAAACAGATATCTCATTATTACAAGAATAATCCAAATTTTTTGCACAGTTAATTCACAAAACAACAGTGCAGTTTTTCAGAAAATCACATATACATCTAATTCAAAAACGCACATAAACATGATATTCTTGTTTCATGGAAAACTTAGTTATATAATTAGATGTGAGTGAGTTCTGATACCAATTGATGGATTATAATAAGAAGCTGAAGCAATCCCAGTATCAAAATCACATGTAATCTAAACAACTAGTATAAACGAGATTTTACGGGTTATCTCTTGAAGCGTGAACACGGATGTTTAGTTATGTGAGCCTTCGGTTTCACATCGTCTCATTGAAATCTCCACCACCCGCACGATCACGATATCTGAATGTTCCACGGTCTTCTACTGTGTGTCACGACCCAAAATCCATTAAGGTCGTGATGGCACTGGACCCCACTGTCAGACAAGCCAACACTTAATAAATAAATTAAATCTTTATTTTAAAATCCTCGAAGTCGTTCCTTTTTTATTTTCTTAAATAATAATTAGCGAACTCCCACGGAGTAAACAATAATATCTTAACAAATTTAAATAGTGAATAAACCCCTTAATTATCCCAGAAACCGGTGTCACAAGTGAATGAGCAAATTTTCTATGAATTATACATGTACTACAATACTTGTCCGGAATACAAACTGGACAAGAAATTTAAAGTAAAATACAATACATCTGAGGAGTACTTTGCCGGCTGCGGGTCGTCTCCGGATGGTGCAGCTCGTCTAAGTCTCCAGGTCACTACGTCACTGAGTCAAGCAGGGCCACTAGCTATAAATGTACCTGTGCAATAAAAATGCACAACAAGTGTAGCATGAGTACGAAAACAACGTGTACTCAGTAAGTATCTCGCCTAACCTCGAAGAGGTAGTGACGAGAGGTCGACTTTGAAGCTTACTATAGGTCAAATTAATATCAAGTGCACTAAAGAAATAAATTAATATAAAGTACTGTAAATACGTAAGACATACAAGTATAGATTACGTGGTACAATTTCCCTCTTTACAATTTACTCAATTCTCTACTAGCAAGTTCCCTCCGTAACCGAAGCATATAAATAAATATAGNGGGAAGAAACCCTCAGATGAACTAACTTCTTGCCAAATATTTCGCACCATTCCATGGGGATGATGTATAGATATAGGAAATGCCGAGGTGAACGGCCCGATCCAACATAAAAGTAAACTGTGCACTACCGAAGGGTCGAACGACGTGAACTATAGATGCATCTATTAACCTGCCGTGGCGTACGACCCGCTCCCATGAGAGTGTGGTATATAATTCCTGCCGAGGCGAACGGCCCGATCCCATAAGAGTGTGCTACATAAATCCTGCTGAGGCGAACAACCCGATCCCATAAGAATGGTGGAAATGAATCACCCCGCTCGTGAAATATAAATTGCGAAGCGGTCACACATAGGCATACATATTCAAACAGTCCATCCCGTCTATATCGGGAAACAATTACCCAAAAAATGACAATTTCTCTTTTAATGGTCACAAAGATAGTATTTAAATCTTTTTCTAGAAACTCATTTGTCAAGTTAGATATAAGGTTTAAACATTTTGAAATTCGTCAGCAAAGATACAAGTACGGCAAATAAAACATGCTTTCGGGTCGTAGACTACCCGGACATAAGCATAGTAGTAGCTACGCACGGACTCCCGTCACTTCATGCGTACGTAGCCCCCACAAATAGTAGCACATATTTAATTAGTTCACCTATGGGGACAATTCCCTCTCACGAGGTTAGAAAGGAGACTTACCTTGCTCCGAAGATTCATAACCGGCCTCCAAGCCCCTCCGACGACTCAAATCGATGCACAACGCCCCAAAACGATCCAAATAATGGGCAAACCAATGAAAATATACTCTAATACTTATAAAATTTAACTTATATAAATTTCCAACTTCGCTCGAAAAGTTGACAAAAATTACCCTCGGGCCCACGTGCCCGGATTCCGAAACTTTTCGAAGATAATGATTACCCATAGCCTTACTAACTCAAATATACAGTTTGCTCTAATTTCATGCTCAAATTCGTGGTTAAAATTCAAAAATACACATTCTCGGTCTTTGTTCAAAAATCTCAAATTCTCACCAATTTCATGTCTAATCTATGTATAATCCAAGTGTTTTTAAATCAAAGATGGGAAGAAATCACTTACCTAAAGTTGCTTGATGAAGATCCTTCCTTGAAGCTCCCCAAAATCGCCACTCCAAATGAAAATGGGAGAAGAATGACCAAATCCCGTCTTAAAATATACACACTGCCTCCAGTCCTTCTGCACCTGCAGTGACTACGCCCGCACCTGCGAGCCCGCAGGTGCGACCAAACTCTCGCACCTGCGGCTTCTTCATTCCTCAGCCGGCTCCGCACCTGCGCTCCTTCGCCGCATCTGCGCCTTCACAGGTGCGAAAATAGCCTCGCACCTGCGCCCCCAGCCAAGCCAGCTACTCCCGCATCTGCGACACCAAAGTCGTACCTACGGCCCAAGCCTCGCAGGTGCGGTCACACCAGACACCAGCAGCTTCAGCTCCTCCTCAACTTTAAATTTGATCCGTTAACCACCCGGATCCACCTGAGGCCCCCGGGACCCCGTCCAATTATACCAACCTATTCCAAAACATAATGTGGACCTTCTTGAGGCCTTAAATCACATCAAATAACACCGAAACAATGGATCGCATCACAATTCGATCTTTATGAACTTTGAAACCCCTAACTTCTACATTCGATGCCGAAACCTATCAAATCATGTCTGATTGATCCCAAATTTTGCACACAAGTCACATTCAACATTACGGACCTGCCCAACTTTCGGAATCGCATTCCGACCTCGATATCAAAATTTCTAATTCCGGTCAGATTTCTCAAAAACCTTCGAATTTCTATCTTTAGCCAAACGGCTTCAAAATAACCTACAGACCTCCAATTCATTTCCGATCGCGCTCTACTCCAGAATCACCATACGGAGCTATTCCCAGACTCGGAATCCCAAACGGACATCAATATCACTGAAATGCACTTCAACCCAGATTTATGAAATTTTCTTCTAAAATGCTGACTTCTACAATATGCGAGGAAACGCTCCCGGGTCATCCAAAATCCGATTCGAACATACCCCCAAGTCCGAAATCATCATACGAACCTGCTGGAACCTTCAAATCCTGATTTTAAGGTCGTTTACTCAAAAATCCAATCTTAATCGATTTTTCCAACTTAAGGCTTCTGAAATGAGAATTTTTCTTTCCAAATTGACTCTAAACTTCCCGAAATTCAATTCCGTCCACACCTACAAGTCATAACACCTAAAATGAAGCTGCTCATGGCCTCAAACCGCTGAACGACACGCTAAGGCTCAAAATGACCGATCGGGCCGTTACACTGTGTTACCCAAATAATATCCGAAAATAGTAATTTCGTGTGGGTGAAATTTTCTAGGAAAACGGCTGAAATTTCAGTCACCTTGTTCTTCTTCTTCTAGGTGGAAAACCTTATGTATTTATAACACAAGTTTTAAGGGTTTAAAACCCTTTTTCCAAAACCTGTTGGGATTTCTTTTCCACCAGAAAAAGAATTCCTTTATTTTCTATTATTTAGGCACAACAGGGACCATACAATTTAATTAACAATGCTTCCAATTATATAATTTATTTCTAATTTTTGAAATTAATATCCACCATAATTAATTATGATTTATTTCACTAAAAATTCGTAATTGCACTCCTTATTCAATTTCGAAATTCATCCATTAAATCTTATTTAACTACCCATGTTAAGATTCAAATACTAATCAATTAAATTAAATTACTGGCAATTTAATTTATTGATTATTTTCTTTAGATTTTCGCTTAACTTATTTCATGTGCCGAATACAAAATTCACCAACCGGGTTTACACATGAAAACTTGTAAGCTTTCATAAAGGTGTATCATTAATCTCTAAGCCGAGGCATGGATTCCATCAACTAATTATTATTTCGCCAATGTTTCCACCTGAAGAAGCAGGGGCCGCTATAGCTACCGAATCTTCTACTGGTACATGGACAATTTAGAACTAAATTATTTTTGACTTGGAAGAAAGAAGCGTGTTAAAATATTATTATTATCCAATTTACCAGGTATATTTACCCACGAAAGAATCTCGCATTTTAATAAATCAAAACAATAATAATATACACAGCTAATAATAAGTATATCAAGATTAAAAGTATAATTATATTTAATGGCTAGAGAGTTTATTTTATTATGTCAGTATAAAATACTTATCTCTACTTGGTCTGTTCAATACATAGAAAATGTACTAGCACAAGAAGTTGGAATTAAACCATTCTCATAATCAAGATAAATTATATTTAATCTTGTGCTACAATCATTCCTGATGGTTTGTCCAATTCCATCATTAGGTTATGAACTCAAACTTTATACTTATAAGAATCGATAATTTAATCTTCAGTGTATAAGCTAAACTGTATACACTAAATCATTTACTATATAAGCAAATGATACAAACTAATATATGATCTATTTAAAACTTTAGTAAAATTGAATGAACAATTATATCATAATAAATACTATATCTAAACCAAACTCATGGTTAATAGTATGTATGCCAACACAGAGAACATGCATTTATCTAGACAAAAACTAGCTAATTTTAAAAAATGCCTTACTAGCGTCATTTCAAAGGAAAAATGTCCCGAGCTAATTTCCAATCTAATATGCTTTTGGTTTAAAAAATTTTTTTCTTAAACTTTGTGTCAAGTCAAATTATATCATCTAAATTAAAACGGAAGGTACTTTATTATATAATGTCATGGCATATGCAAGATGCTTTCCTTTTGGTTGAGTTACAAATCGTTGGGTTTGTAGTTGCTTTATAAAATGTCATTATAGTTAAGATGGGTAGTTAAATTTATCAATTGTCTATTTAAAATATTAAGCACTTTCTTGATAAATTGTTCCTCCTTCTCACCCCACCCCACCCCAACCCAAAATTCAACAGCAAAAAAAAAAAAAAAAAAAAAAAAAAAAAAAAAAAAAAAAAAAAAAAAAAAAAAAAAAAAAAAAAAAAGAGTAAAAAAGCTATGCCATTATTTATCTCATTATATACGAGACAATTGAATAGTTGAAAAGATATAGTAATTCGAAGTCTAATGTTCTTAACTTTAATCTCATAGCACGTTTGGCCAATTTTTTCTATTATATAGAAAAAGCTTGTTGGTCGATCAAGGACATAGATGCCATTTTACTTTTGGCTTTGCCCCAAATTGAATTGGCACGTACCCCTCCTCTATGCTGCTTTCTTTGTGACTCAAAATCTTCTACGACTTTTCTATTCATCGTGTTTGGGTTTGTTATTTTTCTTTTAATTTCAAATTGAGAATGTTTTAGACATTTTATTTATTAACTAATGTGATTTTACCTTCATTTCTCTATTCTGGGCAACAAGTGTTTATCTTAGTGGGACAACTGGCTTCATAAAATTTTGTTCTTTTTCTTTTCTCAGTCTCTGTTCTTCTATTCCCTCTTTTTCCTCCTCTCACTCTATTCCTATATTTGTATGTTTCTTTCTTGAATCTCATATTCTAGCTTCTTCGTTCTTCTTATGGTGTTCATCTTTCAAAGTGTAAGCTCTTTATTTTGGTGGGTTTTTTCTGCAATTCATTTTTTGCTACATTGGATTTGACTGGATGTTTAAATTGGATTTTCTACATACATGCGAATATTTCTTTCGTCGATTTTATATTATATCATACTCAGATTGATTTTCCCCTTTTGAGTAATACTCACAAATGCTATATTAATAGGTATTTGGATGCTCTTTACTGCGTAGGTTCGTGCTGAAATATATACGTACTAAATTTGAAGCTGCTCCAAGTTTAAGATTCAATACAGTCTGTATTTTTTGTCACGACAATTAAATTATGTGATTTTTTTGTTTCTATTTATGTTGTCTTTTGATGTTTATTGTTCTCTTTATATTTGACTAAACAAAGTAAGTGTTTTCTGCTTTAGCGCTACAAAAAAATTGGAACTACTTTTTCTTAATGATGTGGTCTTCAAAGTAAATATTTTTAAACTCCTTCAAATTGCTATTCATGTAAGGGGTAGAAATGCATTAGGTAATGTGTGTATGCTTTTGGGTTTTATTCTCTTTTAGATCAGATTCAGTTATAAGCGTTTGCTTTTTTAAACATCCAAATTCATTGTAGGATCATGCATTATACATTGAAAATGGTAGAATGTATTTTTAATACCATCTCATGCTTTTGATGTCAGATAGTCGTGCAACAAGATATATTATCTTGGCATTTTTAGACTGTGTCTCCTAATTAGGGGCGAAGCTATGTTGGCCCAAGGGTGATCAACTGAACACCTTTCGCCGAAAAATTATACTATCTATCAGGAAAAATAGACTCTGAACACCCTTGCATAGCCCACTGCAAAGGGTGTTCAAAATTTAAATACTCTTATTGAATTTTCTGGCTGCGCCACTGCTCCTAATACAAAGAACTTATTTGTATTGTCTGCTGATATCTGCTCTGTGTTTCATTTTATGTGAGGATGATGATGTTACATTGCCTCGCAGTCAATTAACGATTGATTAATCTGTTTTTCTGCTCAAACATTGCACGTATGGATAGTCCTCCACATACCTACGAGGTGGCAATACAACGCTCTATTACATGCAACATTCACTACCAGATTTCTCTTATTAGTTTCAATTTCCTCTCTCTTTATCTGCATTCTTCATGTGTTTCTCCATGTCCTTGCTCCTTATTTTGCACCATCCTTTATGTACTTTCTGTTTAACAAGAACACTGGAGAGGACATTGAATGTTGTAGAATTCTTTTTATCCACAAAATAAAGTTAGGGTTTGGTGAATATTAACAGAGATTGTGAATCACAGGAAAGTTGGATGAAAGTCATACTCTAGAAGAAGCTTGTTGGATTTTTGTAATAAGTTGGGGACCCTCCGTTCTCTGCAATACAGAGGTTGTCCCTGTAGTTTTCTTTATTAGGTATGTGGTCTCTTTTTTTTCCAGTACAAGGTACTTTTTTTCGTGTTCCTGTAGTCATTTTTCCTCATCTTATTTCTCATTCTTGAGGAAGCACATTTTTAAGATAAGAAGTTGAAGCTTGGAGACATTCTAAAAGATGACATGATAACTTAATGTGAAGATAACTAATAAGGTGGAAACCCAAAAAATAAAATATTGAATATTCTATATTGATGTTGTTTCCCACTGCTTACTTTGCTTATTTGAATTTCATTGATGACCTTTTGTGGATTTTCTAATGTGTAGCCATTTTAGCATTTTCTTCACGAACTTATGAAATTATTTAAGCTTTTTAACATTATTGAACTACCCGACCAACTGTGAAATAATGACTTTAACTTTAGGAGAGACCAAGTAAGATTTGTTGTTTGAGCAAAAAAGACTAAGTAGTAGAATTGACAGCACTGACCAATGAATCAAACTGAGGGATATGTTAGAGATATAACATAGCCTCCCGCATAAATGACATTCATGAATTTATCAAGATACTAAGCACACAATAATATTAAGTTCGATCTATTATGCTTAAGGCGGGAATTGATATTCTAAGAACCTCGATACAAAACTGATAAACAATTTAAGACCACCTAAAAAAAAGTAAAATCAACCACTGTGGGGTGCTCAAACGTGGTTGATAGTATCTTATAGCTCTTGGTGAGTTATCTTTAGGACAAAAAATACATAAATCTTAAATTAGATTCAATGTGCAGGAAGTTGAGCAGTGAATTGATCATTGATCGGGTAGAATTTTAGATGTTTGGAGCAATATATGAGGAGTAGAAAATGGTTGCATGTTGTGAATTTGTTTATGTTGTTTCTTGAATATACTAATAAAAGAAGTGAAACAAATGCTCTGTTATAATAAGTATCATGCTAAATTATTTCTTTGTTTTCCTTGAGTTGGAAATGAAAAAGAGAAGTGGGTGAAGTAGTTTGGTTGGTATTAGTGTATCAGGTAACTAAACATATAAAATGATTGCTTTTTCTAATTGCAATGTCATTTGAGCAATTTTGAACAAATCAAGTGAGTAATCATTATTAGACCTGTGGTTGCTCATGTTAGATGTAGGGTTCATGCTAAGCTAGCAATTCAAGGTGTGTATTGTAGTATTAAGTTTCATGGTTAATAGCTTCGGGCAAGCTGCAAAAGATTAGTTAACAAGAATTTCAAGTGCAGTATTTAAGGAACTTCTTATCATTTTTCCCCCTACTTATGCCTCTGTAGTTTGTGAACTGAAATTTTCTTATATTAACTGTATGATTTTATTTCTTACTTGCTATTGCAGCAGAGCTATAGTGTGGACTGTGGTCTTTCTATCACATATCATTATTTAGCAATATTTCATATGAACATTTTTTTACTAAGAAATCAAATTTGGAATCAGCTAACACGAGTATCTTCGTCAGGGACACAACAATGATGTTGAAATTGTAGAGGTAACAGAAGGTTTTGGTTGTCAGGGACGCAACAATGATGTTGAGATTGTAGCTGTAGCAGAAGGTATGAGGATGGAGTATTCACATTTGAGATGAAAAATTACCGGCTATATATTATTATTTTTGTTGGAAATTCATTTTGCTGGGCATAATATTTATGGGTGAATTGTGTTAAATACGGAGAATTTACATGAAGAGCTTGTACATAGAACATGCTTGACAATTATAGTTTTAACATATAATCCTTCAGGTGCCAATAGTTTTATAGCAGACTACAAAATAAAAAAATTATAGTACAGAGAACACATCTTATCTTGTCATTATGTAGATTGTATATACGTAGAAAGTTACTCTCATGTTATTTTGCGAGCACACAACACCTGCTAAAACGATGTTTTATTAAATTTTGTACAACTAGGATAATTTTTTCCCTAAATGTATGTGTTGTATAGTATGAAGCAATTAGTGTGCAATGTTATTTAAATTTGAATTGTTACTATGCACATCTCAGTTTCTTCTTTTGTCGTTCTGCAAATTCGTATGCCCGATATCAACACAAAAGTTATCAAAGATTAATTAATTCTCTTATTTGCGCCTTTGCCTTCTTCTTTCCATCTGAAAGGAAGTTTAACGTCTCTTTTTCTGGTGAGTTTTTTCCGTTTCCTCAGTTCCTTAACTTTTTGCTTAGTTTTTGATAGCTTGATTTCTCTTTCATTTTATATCTTACCTTTTGGCTTTGGGTCATCTGAAGATGAACACCGGTTCTAATTTTGTAATCTTACAAGGAATTAGACACCTTCCTTTTGTTTTCCTCGGCAATGCATGTGTTTCGTTCTTGTTTTACAATCAAATTTTGGACATCTTAAACTTTTGGGTGGTTTTTGTCTCGAGTTATCCTCTTGTGAGTTCTTTTCTCTTAGCTCTTTTTTTTCTACTGAGATTTTGCCTTCAATATTCATCTTCTTTGTTTTAGATTTAGGGTATGGAATATTTGCATACTTGATTATAGATTCTATCGAGAGAGACGCTACATCTTTTTATTTCTCTGTTTTGTCGTCCCATCTTGGACATGCATGTTGTGCTTTGATAAAATATTGGGGATGCTATTGATGCCCATAAAGTGTTTGATAGAATGTCCCATATGAAAGTCATGCCTTCTGCCATGAGGAGATGGCTCTAACATCAGCTGCTAATACACTGTTACTCAGTTCTTGAAACTTGAAAAAGAGGAAAGAAAAAACTCAGGAAGCTTAATGATATTCAGATTTCATGTTTTTGTAAATACCTTTATGGATACTTTGTCTTCTCTATTTTTTCATGCTTGGAGCAATCAACAACTTATGTTTGGCGGTTATTTTGTTTCATACGAAGAGAACACTATGGTGCTTTTCCCTCTTATGGTCGATACTCTATTTCTGGTTATATATTTTATTCTTTCTTAGTTTAGGGAGAACGTGTTGGCTTCTCTTCTTTTTGTTTTAAATTTTGCTTGCTGGATTCTATACATGCAAGTTAGTAACAATTAGGACCTGTTTTGGTACATGCATGTTTTAAAGTAGATGCTTGGTTGTATGTAATTAAAATTATTTTACGGCAGCCTGGTGCACGGTCGGACCACATTGGATCCTGATGAACCCCAAAATAAAACTGTATACTCTAAAACAACAAAATAATGAACTCCAATACAAATTAGGAATGCGTTTGAGAAATAGTTTAAGATGATATTAGTCAGCTAATATGCTCTCTCAAAGATAGAAATTCTCAATAGACCTAGTGTGCTAAATGCTCAAAACTTTTTGATTCGCCTCCAGATATCAGTAATGCAATTTCTGAAATAGTATTTCTTTTTATAAGATGTCTAATTTGTACCAATCGTGTGTCTCAGTCAATAGTATTTTTACTTGAATTGGGTTGTACATGTGATTCACTTATTAGGCCTCTGTTATTTCCTGATACAAGGATTCAATGTCCAACCAATATTAACATATCGTATTTAGGTGGTCAGGTTGGGAAACTATTTAGAAATTGAGAAGACAATCCTTATCTGGGCTGCTATTAGCATAAGTGAGATTTCTTTTGTACAAATGCTAAGCTGCAATTGCCAGGGAAACAACTTATCAAAGTCAAAGCAACAACTCAAATAACATTCCATTCTTCTTTTTGTTGAAGAGTCGATATTCGCTACTCTTTTTAGTTATCGAGCTGATTTAATTTTCAACTTTTAACTGAAAATGAACTTAGTGCTTGTAAAGTTAATATTTAACTTCCTCTTCCTTGGTCTCGGATGAGAAGTTTAAGATGTACCTTTATGTGTGGTCTTCTCTAGCTTTCTATATTTCAACTAAGAAGTATCTGCAGAGGCATGAATCGCAGCAAACAAGTTTTTTACGAGTTAAAAAGAGGGGTCTGCTTAAGTCATTTCAATGATTGGATGTGTCATTGCTTTTAGTTTCTGCAGGGACATACAAGACAAATATAGAGATGACATAGAATTGTTAGAGCATTCTTTAATTTGAAGATCTTATATAAGCTAATAACTGTAAAATCTGTCATATTATAATACCTTGGATATGATTTTCTTTCGTGGAACACGTAAAGCAGGCTATAACTAAAGAATTTCCATAGTATAGGTTGAAGAAGCCACGTCCAATGTCAAAAAAAACTTTTTGATTTTTTTAATTTGCTCCATTTTGATTTCTTACCAACCAAATAGTAGAAGCTTATCTGATTAGTTTTGCAGTTTTTTCCAGAAAATCTGCTTGAAATTGTTTTATAATATTTGCATTAAAATGAGATGTAGTTCCTTGGTTTCTGCTTTGCACCTCTTCTATTTAAGCTTATCTTTGTCGCTAGATATTAGATTTATGCAGATGTTTGATTAGATAATATTAATTTTAGTGTATGTTACTGCCAAAGAGTTGGTTCTTTAATCTCTCATTTTTAATGCATGATGCATCTGAGCTTTATATTTGTTAGCTAAAGCATATAATACAAAGAATGATAATTTTATCCTTCTCCGATCTTTCTCATTCCAAAAATCAGATGCAAAGCTGCTCTTCTCTTATTCCAACAATCTTCATCAATTTCATACTATTATTTCACTTATCTTCATCTTCTCAACGGGATGTCGCCATTTAAGGTATGCTTTTCTTTAATGTTTTCCCAAATGTCCAGATTTTCGAATGTATAGCTGAAATCCATGGCTGTTGTTGCAATGTTTCTGCCTAACTCTCTCTTCAATATTCTTTGGCATTCGCTTTATATTTTTCTTCAAACTTTCAAAGACTACTCTTTCAATTCTTTTCGTCTTCTCAGTTCGGTGCTACATTTAATTTCGATTATGCTTTTCTTTCAATTTTTGTCTAAATATTTTTCCAGTTTTCTTCGCACGTTCTAGATTCATGGCTGAAATTAGTGACTAATGTTGTCTTTTTCTTCCGATCCTCTTAAATTTTCCACGTTCTGCCCTGCTTAGGGAAGTTATTATGAGTTCCCAAGTTGGTAATTTGTTAATTCTGTCATCAACTAGAAAAGTCTTGATTTTGACATATTTCAAGATACTAGATATTTTCGTTTCTATACATTTTACTGTGTCAAGAGAAACCAAAATGAATTTTTTGATTTTTGAGCATAATTCCTCTTCTCCTACTTGAAATCATGGTATGGCTCCTCATTTTTCAGTTTTTATTTCTTATTCAGATGTATTGGATATTTATGCTTCTGCAACTGTGAAAGAATTCCCTAACAAAAGTTCAGATTTGTATTCTTGATTTTGGCTAAAAAAAATTTAAACATGTAATTCAAGCCTCAATTCCTAGAAAAATATTCAGGGAATAGAAAGTTGCAAAGATATCGAATATGAATCATAACAATGATGAGCACTTTGGAAAAATATATGCGGACAAATTAAGAGGACTAAGAGATGTGCATTACATAAACTAAACTTTCTACACGTTAAAATTCTGGAAATACCACTTTATTGTTTTCAAGATACGCCATCATCGATTTCTTTCAAAGATTTTCTTCCTAATCTTGTGCAAGAGATCAGGGATTTACATACGCTCTTTNTTTGGGTAGTGATTGGGAGAATGTAAAAAGAATTACAAAGTTTCTTGAAATCTTCTATCTTCTCACTTTGAAGATATCTGGATCACGTTATGTTACATCTAATATTCATTTTCTTGAAATTTGCGCTGTTGCTGTTTATTTGAAGCAATTGATAGCAAATGAAGATACAATTTTAAGTGAAATGGCAAAGAATATGAAAGAAAAGTTTGATAAGTATTGGGGTGATCCAAGTAAAATGAACAAGATAATTTTTATCTCATGTATTTTGGATCCACGTTACAAGATCGAATCGGTTGGTTATGCACTTGTAAAGATGTTTGGTGTAGATCAGGGGCCAACTATACAAGCAGAAGTGACAAAGTATATGACTTCATTATTTTGTGAGTATGTAAAGTCCAACTCAAAAAGTGTTGTGCTTGCTTCATCTTCGGATTGTTCTTCATTGGACACTTCGAATTCCGAGCTTACTGGCAGTCAAGCAAGCACCCCAAATATAGGACTTTTAGAATCACTCATGCAAGATATAAAAAAATATAAAAGTGGGAGTGGAGGTGTTGATACTAGAACAGAGTTAGATAAATATTTAGGTGAAGAAACTGAGGATGACACTAAAGAATTTGATGTTCTTCTTTGGTGGAAATTGAACTCGGCTAGATTTCCTATTCTTGCGGAGATGGCTCGTGATGTATTAGCTGTTCCTGTTTCAAGTGTGGCATCCGAATGTGCGTTTAGTACGGGAGGACGTCTTCTTGATTCATTTAGGAGTTCATTAACTCCTAAATTGGTGCAAGTTCTAGTGTGTCTTCAAGATTGGCTTCGAAATGAAAAATTAAAACAACCTATTAGTGTTGAGGAAGATCTTGATAAAATCGAGCAGCTTGAAAAAGGTAATAATATTTGTTGTATATAAGTGTTGTTGATAACTTGATGTGCTTATATTTATCACACGATTCATTATTTTTATTTTTTTCCTCAGATTTAGCCAGCAATGGAAAAGACCCTTCCGTAATTGACGTGTAGTGTTAATATATTTGGTAAGAATTCGAATTTAACCCATCAAGGCCTCAAGTATTTGTTGTATATAAGTGTGTATTTACTGTTAATTGAACTAACAGTGGGAAGCATTATTTCTTTACTTCATCCCTTTCGGTTATTTCTTTGTATTTTTCTTCTATTTTTCTATTCTAATCCTTCTATGTGATCTTCTTTGTTCCTTTCTTTCCTTGTTTTAGAAGAAGAAATCACTGAAATTTGAATCTTGTTACTCTTGCCCTGTTGATGAAGGCTAAGGAGAAGGCTGGGCCACAACATTCTTGGGGCATTCTTAATTTGGGTTTAGTTACTAAATGATTTTAGTTGAGGGACATTTTTTTACCCTTTGGCGTTGCACGATGGTGAGATGATTCTTATATGTTTGATGTTTCTGCCGATTTGAATTTGACAAAGTAATATTTGTTGGCTTGTGGCTTGTTCCAGTTTTTGGGTCTTTGGGATACATGTGCTATTGGAGTTTAATAGTTTATGGTTTGGACTTTGGACTTTGGAGTGACTTTCCTTTTCTATTTAGAAGTTATGAACATGTTCAGTTTTCTCTATTTTAAAAGTGTATGATGTATTTGACAAATTATTTAAGTCCATTATGCACTTCCATTATTTAGAAGGTATGATGTATTTCTATTTAGATTGTTGTATTTCTATTCAGTTTTCTGCCGATTTGAATTGTTGGCTTGTTGCAAATACTTAAGTGATACTTAAGGTATGAATTGTTGGCTTGTTGCAAGAGATGTTTCTGAATTTCTGGTTTCTGGTTTCTGCCGATTTGAATCAAATCTACAAAGATATGTGACTTAAGTAAGTCACATATCTCACTTTGATAAGTTCTCATTTTTATTCCTGTTTGATAAGTTCACTGTTCACTCAGTCACATATAAGTTAACTTCACTGTTCACTCAGTCACATAGAATTTCTGTTAACTTATAATTTATACTTTGATAACCATAGGTTGAATTAAGCCGATAAACCGCCCAATAACCGTCCGATAAGAGGTAAACCGATACCAATCCGCCCGATATCTTATCGGGTGGCTAGCGGATTAATACATTTAAAAGCCGATAACCGATAAGCCAAACCGTTAAGAGTATATAACCGCCCAATCCGCCCGATAAGCAGCCCTACTCTTTCTTAGTTACTCATCTAATTTTGGAGAGCTATTCCAATGAAAGACAACAACAACAATAACTACCCAGTAAAGTCCCACAAAGTGGGGTCTGGGCCCATCCCGAAATGACAGAGAGGTTGTTTCTTAGTTTCATTTGTTGAAATTCGTATCATCTTATCCAATGATGATAAAAACTTTCTAGATTTCAGTAATAATAGTAGCAACAGGAGATCGAGTAGAGGTTTACGTTAAATAAAATCGACAAGAAAAAGCAAGCTGGTTCTATATACTTGTGGAGTGATGGGTTCCATTAGCGCCTCATGTCATGTCCTTTAAGCATTGTAGTTTTTTTTTTTTGCTTTTTAAACTTGTAATTTCAAAAAGAGTAAACTGGCAATAGTGTATACAACCAAATATTATATATTTTGTATTTGTATGATGTTTTATATTCATCTATTCACTTCCCCTATTGCAACTATTATAATTAATTTTATGCTTGTGTCAAATTTAAATATACTATTTTCTAATAAAATTGTTGTTCTTTTATCTGCTCATATTAATTAATTTGTGTGTTTCTCTTTTTATTGTTTCTAATTACATTGGAGGCTAGAGCTTGAATCTTGGTATTATAAGTTTCTTGATTTTATCGGCTATTTGCTCAATGCATGCCATGGGGATCAATTGCCAGTGTTGATCAGTTTGTGTGTCATTGCTTAATCTTGATGAATCAAATGTGCAATAGATATTGGACTATTAAGATAGTCATTGTAGTTGTTCAAATTGGTGTCTGTCTTTACCTCAAGGTCCAAATAATAGGGAATAAGAAAGAAAGTTTAAAAAGAAAAGTGAGCAACTGGATTTTGAAGGATGGATTATAGGAACAATATTTTCTTGCCTCAATAAAGTAGGCATTCTTTTTTTTTTTGTTGCTCTTCCTCCATAAAATAGCAGTTCTTCTATTCTATCTTTATATGTCATTCATCTTTGATTTTGCTTTATCTAAATACAACTGCATATATAAACTATCTCCAGATCTATCTAAGGGGTTTTCTCAGTTGTTGAATAAGAAAGATGAAAAGGTTTAAACTTGTGTTTTGTTAAGGTGGATATTATTTTTTGTAATATAAACACAGTTTAATGTTGAGTGACAGTCTTCATCTTCAAATATATGAATGCCACAATACACCAAATGGATGCTTATTAATTTCTTTCATTATCAGGAAGTCAAGACAACTTCAGAAACTAAATAATTGAGTTCTTATTTGGGTTGCAATTTTTTTTTTTAACTCCCAATGGCCCTCAACTTAAGATGTTTTCATGGAGTATAAAATGATGTAGTTTGAATTTATTGTGAGGATAAAATATGAATCAGTGACTTTTTAATGATCCGGAGAACCACTTCGTTGGCAAGTATAACATGCGGTTTTTATAATGTTATTTTTTGAAACATAAAGGTTAGGTTATATATCTATTTTTGCTTTTCCCGTTTTCCTTTATCTAGGTGAAAATTTGCCACAATAACTTTTTTGCGTACAACTAGAATCTCTATCAATATGGGAATTTCTTCAGATACCATTCAAAGAATCCTATGAGATACGGTGATGTGAATGAAAAAAAAAATTATGTGGGAGTAATTCTCAAACATTATGTGATGTGAATGAATAAAATCAAAAGATAGAAATATAGAGAATGGAAAATCTGCACTAGAGGGTGCATAATCATAGAAGTTGAGAGAAAAGACAACATATCAAGGTGTCGCCGATTATAGATAGGTTTGAGGCTTTTATCTTTTATTTGATTGCTAAGATATCATTGTTAATAGGGAATAAATTTCTTGACTTATTTCTTGAGAATATATCATCTCTCAACACATGTGTAATTACTACGTACACTTGTTCTTGCACCTCTTAGCATTGTTTAACTTTCTCTTGGAATGTTCTATCAATACAACATATTTACTTAATTTCACTTGCGCTCTTAGTTGAAGCCACATTTTGCTACTGTTTTGGGATGCATTTGAAGGCATTTTGCTGCTATTTTTAGATGCGGTTAAAGCCACAATGATATTGCTTTTTTCCTGCGGTTAAAGCTAATCTTTTGCTGGTGTGTTATAGGTTAGTTTATTAACTCATTCTCCATGATTTTTAATGTTATTCTCGATATTATGTTTCAGTACTCTGATTGCTCTATCGAGTATTTTCTTTAGCTTCATCAAAAGGTGAAATAATAACACGTTAATGTATTACTCCTAATTTTCTATGAGATTGGAGTAGGAGTTGTAATGCCATAATCTAGAGAAACCACTTAGATATATATGTGCCTGTTTTGTGAAGGGTAGACATTAGAGCAAATACATTTAGGTCCCAGGGAGGATTGTGGCACTTTATTTTTCAGAAGAGTGTCACAAAGGTTTTGCAGACGTCAAGCCTGTAGTCGAAAAGAATACGCTTACTTTTCAACTTTTTGTTGTTGTAAGACTCAAAAGAAGTTCAAAAATATGCACATGCAAAACATAATATCTGAAGTGAAGAACATGTTTATTTTATTTAAGTTAAATTAATGCTTGAGCATGAGAATCACTATAAAGCTCGAATTGGAAATACGTGCATTACAATTATAATTACTCTTTTACCTATCTCTAAGCATTTTCTTAAACAATTGTCGTGAGAATGAAATCAGGTTGCATCCTTATGCATTTTTATGCAATTCTTTTTGTTTTCATTGAATGATATATTCATGTTCCATAGTTTCTCTTTCTTTTAGAATTGTGGACTATTCATTAGTGTGACTTTCAGCTTTTTTATTCCTGGAAGCATCTTATGAGAGAGGCTTTACTGCCACTAGGCAAAAATCCTCATAATTAACTCATTCTCCACGTCATAGAAAACGACATAAGCATCTCCCTAACTCATTTTTGCCATCGATTATATTGATCTTACCCTAAAACTTAATTCATTATGTTATAAGGTACTAAAACTTGGTCTTTTTCTGTGATTTTGCAGATGTCGGTAATTGTTGCACTACAATGAAGAACAATTACAGTATCGAGAAAGAATCACCTTTTGTGAATATAGATACAATTATGGATGTAGAGATTATGCTACTTTTGAAGTAAAATGCATCTCTTTTGTCGATATGTAATACCTATATGTTTATATATGTGTATATATTTAGTATTCTCATTGATGTGAATATTGTGTCTCTTTCCAATTTCGGTCTCGATTTTTTCTATGCAATTTCATATCAAAACAAATTAATCACAAAACAGTAATTTCATACTCTACAGTATTGGACCTGTGTATAGCACGGGCAAAAACCATCTAGTTATAACATAAATAGACCTACTACAAGCTGCTACTCTATAAGAAATGCTTTTTTCAGTACTTTTTAAAAATGAGAACTCCGTTTATCTCAATTTATACGAATGATGTTCAAATTTCGAAATTTAAGTAAATTATTTTTTGACCGTAAATTTTTTATATGCCTTTTGAATATTTTAAATTATTAGTTATTGTGGTTTGCAGTAGTTTTTACTTAGTTTTTAAATATACAGGTTTAATTTGAAAAAAACTAAAAAATTATATGGCCAAATGCATAATCAAAATTAAGAAATTTGAATCTTAGAAAATATAAAATATTATCTAAATTAGGACAGATGGAGTAAATTTTAAAATTTTGATCAAACAGGTTTGTTAATGATGTCGTTATTTGTATGTCGATAAGTTAGACCTTCTTATTTATGTTAAAGTAATTATTTCCAAAAAAATAAAATAGAAAAACGATTTTTAATTTCCATATAACAAGTGGCTAAAAAGTTGTCACGCATATACCTTTAATCCAATGTGGAAACTAAATTCTCAAAAATCCCTTCTTAACTATCAACCAACCACTCATCCAAACGGATAAACTATGGCCATGGCCACCACCACCACCCCCTCCGCCGCCACCCCAGTCCTCTCTCCGACCACCAATTCTCTGCACAAAATTACCAGACTAACCTTCATATCTGCCACCTCAAAATGCAACAGGCCAATAACTAAGCTCCACGTGTCCTCCAAGCCAGTAGCAGCCACCACATCCCCCTCGAAACCCAATCAAGAAACCATCTTTTTCGACGGCGGAGCTCACTACGGAGACCTCTTAGCTAACCTTCTTCTGGGTTTCACTCTTGTTTGGATGCCGTTAACTCTAGCTGCAGTGTTCAGGGCTTTTTACTTGAGGTACAGGTTTACAAATTTGAGGGTTACAGTTATTTCAGGGCTAACTGGTCAAGAGAGGAGTGACTTTTCATATAAAGTGGTCAAAGATGTTCAGGTTGTGCCAAGGTTCATTGGGGAATGGGGTGATGTTATTATCACCTTGAAGGATGGGACTAAGGTGGATTTGAGGAGTGTTCCTAAATTTAGAGAGATTGCTAAATATTGTCTTTCTATGACTGATAATCAAGAGCCTGGGGTTTTGAAGGAGACTGATGGGCCTAAAGGATTTTGAGAAATGGTTAGTTTTACTTAATTTGTTGATTTCATACTTTTGTTCTCTTTCTGAAGAGGTATGTAAAGTCTTTAATTATTCAACAATGATAACGACTAGTAAATTATGATGTGTAATGATTTTATGCCCAATTGATTTGTATATTTGAGAAGGGAAGTTCTTTTAGCTGCTTTTCTTACAGCTTTCTAGGCTTGAGCCATATCCGCATATTGGTCAATCTTGTGTCACATTGATCATTACAGTGTTGAATGATTGTCTCTTATGAGTATGGATGCTTTGTGCAGATTCTTCAAAATACTGTGCCACAAGTCTATCATGGGAATTTCAACACTGTTTTTAAGAGTTACCTTTGAACACTCCATGTAATAGGGTCAGTTGATAGTGATTGGAAACTTTTACTCTTAGCAAAGTGCAAAAGTCCTTATGTTAGAGCCTCTTTTTGTTGATTTGAGTTAGAGAATGTTGTGTTATCACTTGTTACTGACCACCTCTTGCTTTAAGCACTAAACTAGACATTCTCGAGGAACTTTCGTGGATCATCAAGGGCCAATCAGCATGCCTTGAACTGTGATTCTTCATTTATGTTATATTTACATGGTAGAGCGAGGAAACCGGTGGACTGGATTTTGGACTTATATTATCTTCTATGGTATAGTCAATATCGTTGATAACAATGTGTCAATAGGTCATCAAACTTTCTTACTGATCAGTGGTAACGCCTCCCTATACAAGGAGTATAAGATCACTTGGAGCTAGGAAAAAGATTGTTCTTCAGAAGGGAATTAAAATCAGAGTAGGAAGCCTTGTTAAGGATTTTGAGTGGAGTTAAATGTTTTCTATGATGTTATTTGGATAAAAACATTGAAGGAAAGGGGTTGTATGACCGTAGAAATTTGAAAACAAGAAGTCAATAATTGTATCTCAGTGCCTTATGTGGAATGCAGCAAGAATTATGTTGGAGATTATTTGCAGGGAATTAGACATTTTTTTCCCAGACCGAATTTTATGTTTGTGGTGTCTCTTCTTACATGAATGTTAATTTAATTTTCTTTTACGTGATCTTATTTCTTTCCTGTGGTTGTGACTGGTGAGGGAGGAAAGGAGGCTCCAAAGGAACTTTCTTGCGACCTACAAGAATCTTCATCTATTGGTCAATTTTTGAAATACAGCTTTAAATTTACATATCCGTGTCGAATGGGACGTATGGTTTATGTAAATGCACTACAAATTAGCAAATGCAAAATATGTCTGTGAGTAATATAGTCATATTAGATAGTTACTTGTGGATAATCCATGTATCATAGAACTGATCATATTGGCAATTATTTTGAAACATTTACTCGACGCAAAAGTTACTTGATATCAGTGCTTCCTTTTGTTGAAAATAACTTTGGAAGTAAAAAAAGTGCATTTCAATGCTTGATGTGGAACATCTGAAGAATTTATCATAAGAGAGTGTTTCTTAGGAATAAGACGTTTACACCAGACTAAATTATATTAGACATTTCTGGTGTCTCTTCTGAACAAGAATGCTTATATTCCTTCACCTTATGGGTTCTTTCTTTTTGTGGTTGGGATGTGGAATGGAGGAGGAGGACAGGATTCAATGAAACTATGCTGCTTCAATCATAAAAGGTTAAATAAGGTCAAGAATAGGGATGCTTTCTTATGTTAAGGATGCTCTGTAAAGTATTCTCACAGATGAAGTTAGAATTATTCAATGTTCAAAGTGTGAAACTATTTGTATTCTGAAAAATTTCAGAAACTAACTTTGAAATAATTGAAAGAGTACTTTGGATTCTCAATCAGAAGACACATTATTCAGAGAGCTGTTATTGTAAGGGTAACTGAACTTTAGGGGTCATTTGGTATGGAGTATAAGAATGTATAGTGCTGCTATAAAAATTTAATACCATTTTAATACTTCGTTTTGGTTAGCAAATCAGGTATCAATTATCCCAGGATTAAAATTAACACCGAGATAACTTATATCTTATAGAGGATGGGGTAATTAGCACTGGTATAACTTATACATTCTTCTTACAAATTATGCAATTGTCATATTTAATACAACATACCAAATAGTAAATAAAAAATAATTCCAGTATAACTTATACCAGTATAACTTATCCAGCATAAGCCGTATTCAAACCAAACGAACTTATCCGGCATAAGCCGTATTCAAACCAAACGACTCCTAAAGGTTTCCAGGGGACAATGTCTGTCTGTGTTGCATATCTCAGCACCGACTTATGAGGCAGATGCTGTATTTTAAATCAGAGTAGATTTAGCCTTGTCCAACCATAGACGTTTGCTGGAATTTGTTTAGACTCTTAGTGAGAATTACCAAAAGAGGAAAGGAAGCAATTTACATTCATGATACTTTCTTTTGTATATTGTAAGTGTCGATGCATAAACTCTTTTCCTGAATATTATTTATGCTTGAGACGTCTGCACTTTGAGCTTCTGCTGGCGTGGTAGTCAATGCACCATTGAAGAACATACCTATATCAATTTCAAAAACTTGTTGGGGGCAAACGCACACGCAAGTATACGCGGTCGTCAAGTAATAAAGTGACTAAAAGTCAGGTGTCGAACCCACGAGGACTTGTGATTAATTATTAATTAAATTAGACTATCCTAATTATCTAAATAAGAATAAAACCTAGAAGTATATGATTCTAATCTAATTAAAATAAAAAGATAACAAATAATGAATTCTGAACAAAAGAAGAGGCAGATTTTTATGTATCAATGTAATGAAAACGATCCAGGATTATGAGCTATCTAACATTCCAATTGTATTCTTCGATTGAATTGGCTAGCTAATTTATCTAGTTTATTGGTTTACAGAGTTAATATTGCTCATAAGAATCTGTCGAGTTCTTACTCGCCTATTCAAGCTAACCTACCGCCTTTTATATCTATGAAATTAGAACTAACAAGAACGTATTTATAAATCCTGTAAATCAACCAAGCAAGGCAATTAGGTATATGTCTATCCTAACCGTGAATCTGCTCCCCTATGCTCAGGTTCAAGAACTTGCTCTACTCAATCCTACAAGCAATCCAGAATTTCCACTTTCGAGTTCAATTCTAGATTTGTAGATAGTATTCAATTGGTGATCAAACAATCAAATAATTAAGCGCATGATTAAATAAATAAACCAATACGACAAATTCAGAAATCAAAATCAATATCCGAATAACATAGTCACGAAAGAACCACAACCAATAACAATAGTCATGAAAGAACCACAACCCTAGAACGTGAAGTTTAGCTCCACATAGACATGGTAGCTAAATGACAAATCATACAAAGACACATAAAAACTACTAAGTTTGGCGGAAGAAAAGATGAATTCTGCCTCCACGGTAGCTCTGTGCTTGTGTTTTTCTCTCAAAATCGTGTTCCTCTCTCAAAATAGGCCTAGGTTGGCTTTTATATGAGTTGGAGCGTCTTAGGGTCAAAATAACCGAGTCCTAGCCGAATTTGGATGTGTTTGCATTTTGAGCGTCCAGGTCAATGTAGGGCGCTGGTCCTGGCCCTTAGCTTTTCAACATTCTATTTTGTGCGCCACAGGTAGCGCCCCACGCTACCCGTGGCCCTCAAATGTGTATTTTTGCCTTTTCTTCCCATTTTCGCTCTAATTTGTGCACTTTCGTCCCAAATTGCATCCAAATGATTCCAACACATAGAAATACCACAAATTAGCACAAATTATTATATTATACATCTCAAATCTACAAGACATGAGCAAAATGTGAGGCAATATACATCAAAATATGCATACATTAAGCCAAACATCAATGCCCAAAACTTAAACGTTGCTCGTCCTCGAGTCAACAAATAACTCTATCTTTGAGCACTCTACACCAATGACCATGGTTGATAGCAACAATTAAACTCTAGCAAATGCAATCACATACACTTCCCTTTACTTATGTCATTCTTTAAAAATATTTAAACAAAAATAGCATGCTCACAACAATCCTAACCTCAAAAACTGGCTTAATGTCACAATGCACTCATCGCTTGAACACCCAACGTCGTAGAGAAGTCCAATAATGTTACCTATTCCTTGTGAAACTGTCACGACCCGAAATCCCGCCTTTAGGCCGTGATGGCGTCTAACGTTGAACCCACTAGACAAGCTAACGTTTTGGTTAAATTACTATTTCTTTATTAATAACAATTGAAATAATAGTGGTAAACTAGAACAATTATAATTAGAAATGTGAAAGATAAGAAATTCAACAACTTAAATAATAAATCTTACGAAATTTCCTTAAATACACCCCCAGAATTGGTATCACAATCTCACAGACAATCTAGATTTATTAAAAATAAAGGTCTGAAATAAATGTGTACAACTGTCTTGGAACTACGTGAAAAGACAGAAAAGAGAGATAAGGGAGGTGACGCCAAGGCCCGCGAACGTCTGCTACCTCAGTGTCGCCTGTGGACTGAAGGATACTCCCTCGATCAATGCCCACTAGGTCCGTCTCCGTAATTTGCACAACATAACGAAGTGCAGGTGTAGCATCAGTACAACCGACCCCATGTACTGAGTAATTGCCGATCCTAACCTCGGCGAATTAGTGACGAGGCTAGGACACGACAAATAATATCACCTGTGCAGTTTAAATAAAATATAATAGGAAATAACCACAAGAAATAAAAAATAAGTACAATAACGAGGAAACTTGCTGGGGAAAAGGTATAGCAATTACTGAAATGACGGAACGAAGCAACAATCTAAATATCCGAAAATAATAACTGGGATTAACAATACGAAATAAACAAGTGAAAAGAAACGACACGACATGTCCCCTCGTGCATATTTTTAGCATAACACGACACAGAATGTCCCCTCGTGCATACCAATATAAAATATGGCATGGAATGTCCCCTCGTGCATAAACAACATAAACATGGCACGAAATATCCCCTCGTGCATAAAACATCAAAATCACGACACAAAATGTCCCCTCGTGCATTTATATATCATCAACACGGCACGGAATGTCCCCTCGTGCATAATAATCATAAAAACGGCACAGAATGTTCCCTCGTGCATAAACAACATAAACATGGCACGGAATGTCCCCTCGTGCATAATAATCATAAAAACGGCACAGAATGTTCCCTCGTGCATAAACAACATAAACATGGCACGGAATGTCCCCTCGTGCATAACATCATAAAATATGACACGGAATGTCCCCTCGTTCATAACAACATAAAACAACAGTTGGCATGAAAATCAACAAATAAGAAACCTTAAATGCACGGAATAATCAACAAGAATAATACCGTCCCGGCAAGGGACACAACTATAACCAATCCTACACATGTGTATAATCCAATATAAAGTCACTCACCCGATCAGCTACTCAACAATACCCATAACTAAGAATTTCCACCAAATGAATAGCTATCAAATTGCTATTAAACCCATAAACACAGTAAAAGCCAATAAATATCATATAATTGCAAATTTCCGACTCATGGTTATGCTTGACAACAACATATAGGTACTCGTCACCTCACCTATACATTGAACATGGAATACACACGTAGCAATTAGGACTCAATACCTATTCCCTCAAGCTAAGGTTACGCCAAACACTTACCTCGACTTCGAAGATCAAAATCAAGCCTCAAGCACCGCTTTTTCTTTCGAACCCGACTCCAAATCAATAGTATCTAGACATCATTGACTCAATAACATCAATAAATGCTTAAAAATTCAATTCCAATGCTTAAATATAGAATTCCCAACTTTCTTTCCAAAATTCCAAAAATCGACCCTAGGCCTGCTTGGTCCAAACACGAGGTTCGGACCAAAACCCGATCACCCATTCAACCACGATCCCGAATATATAATTTTTTTGAAATCCGACCCTAAAACGAGGTCAAATTCCCAAATAATCAAAAAGTCCTAACTCTACCCAAAACCCCAATTTTCTACCCTTACTCACATGTTTTTAGGCCTAGAATCTAGTGGGTGTTGATAAAAATGGAAGAAAACGAGGTTAGGATTACATACCTATGAAGCTATGGTGAAGAGGTTCTTCAAAAATCGCCCAAGGAGGTGTGGAGAAGAAGAAGTTATGAAAAATGGTGTAATTCCGGTAAGTGTTCTGTTTTCGGACAAAATAAATGACTGGGCGAAAATAGCTTACGCGATCGCGACAGGCCTACTTCGATCGTGTAGAGTATTGGACCAGGACCATCGCGATCACGACCAAGTGACCGCATTCGCGTAGAGTACTAGCTACCCAGCCCCTCAGCCCCACATTTGCACTACGCGTTCGCATGAGGCCCCGCGCGTTCGCATAGAGCTTTTTCTCCAAGCTCTACGTTCGCGTCCAAGGCCCTGCGTTCGCGTAGGGTAATTCCACCCCCTCCCATCCTTGCTCATCGTGATCGCATTCAGTGCACCACGATCGCGAAGGTTGAAAGACCTGGACACCAGATACAGCAGAAAAAAACCAGGTTTTTCTAAGTTAAACCACCCCGACGCCTACCCGAAACTCACCCGAGCCCTCGGAGCTCCAAACCAATTATGCACACAACCTCGAAAATATCCTACGGACTTATTCAAGTAATCAAAACACCAGAATAACATCATAAACATCGAATTAAACCTCAAAATCAATGAAATTCCTTTAAACTTCCAAAACTCTTAAATTTTCCATTTTTGATCCGAATCACGTCAAACTAAGTCCGTTTCCCACCAAATTTCACAGATAACGCATATAAGACATATTGAACCTGTTCCGGGCTCCGGAACCATAATACGTGCCCGATATCACAGGTTTCAGATCAAATCTAATTTTCAAAAACCTTTATATTTTTCAGAAAATAATTTTCTTAAAAAATTCATTTCTCGAACTCGGGACCTCGAAATTCGATTTCGGACATACGCTCAAGTCCCATATTTTCCTACGGACCCTCCGGGACCATCAAATCACGAGTCCGGGCCTGTTTACCAAAAATGTTGACCAAAGTCAACTTTATTCAAATAATTACTATAAAATCATTATTTTATCAATTTTCCATATAACGGTTTCCCGGCTACGCACCTGGGCTGCACACGCACATCGAGGTGAGATAAAAAAAGGCTTTCATGTCCTCGGAACACATAGTTAGCTAAAGTTACACGGGATGAACTTTTGGGCCATCATAATCTCCACCTCTAAAACAACCGTTCATCCTCGAACGAACATAGAATAGTACCTGAATCGGGGAAAAGATGGGGATATCGTCTCCGCATATTGGACTCAGACTCCCAGGTAGCTGCCTCAACAGGCTGAGCTCTCCACTGAACACGAACCGAAGGATAACTCTTCGATCTCAACTGACGAACCTACCGAGCTAATATGGCTATCGACTTCTCCTCATAAGTCAAATCCTTGTCCAACTGGACAGCGCTGAAGTCAAGCACATGAGATGGATCAGCAATGTACCTCCGAATCATAGATACGTGAAACGCCGGGTGCACGGATGTTAAACTCGTTGGTAAAGCAAGTCTGTAGGCCACCTATCCTACCTTCTCAAGAATCTCAAAGGGACCAATGTACCTAGGGCTCAACTTGACCTTCTTCCCGAACCTCATCACGCCCTTCATGGGCGACACCCGAAGCAATACGTGGTCACTAACCATGAATGCCAAATCACGAACTCTACGATTTGCATAACTCTTCTTCCTGGACTGAGTTGTACGAAGTCTATCCTGAATGATTTCCACCTTGTCTAAGGCATCCTGGACTAACTCTGAACCCAACAATCTAGCCTCTCCCAGCTCGAACCACCCAACTGGCGATCGACACCGCCTACCATACAAAGCCTCATACGGAGCCATCTGAATGCTCGACTGATAGCTGTTGTTGTAGGCAAACTCAGTTAAAGGCAAAAACTGGTCCCATGAACCTCCAAAGTCAATGACACATGATCGCAACATATCCTCCAAAATCTGAATAGTACGCTCGGACTGTCCGTCCGTCTGAGGATGAAACGCTGTGATCAACTCAACCCGTGTGCCCAACTCACACTGAAATACCCTCTAGAAGTGGGAGGTAAACTGAGTACCTCGATCAGAAATAATGGACACGGCACACCATGCAGGCGAACAATCTCCCTGATGTAGATCTTTGCCAAGTTCTCCGTAGAATACGAAATTGATACAGGAATGAAGTGTGCTGACTTGGTCAGCCTATCCACAATGACCCACACTGCATCAAACATCCTTTGAGTCCGTGGGAGCCCAACGACGAAATCCATGGTGATACGCTCCCACTTCCACTCGATAAGCTCAATCTGCTGCATCAAACCACCGGGTCTCTGGTGCTCGTACTTAACCTGCTGACAGTTCAAGCACCAAGCTACATATGCTACAATATCCTTCTTTGTCCTCCGCCACCAATAATGTTGCCGCAAGTCCTGGTACATCTTTGCGGCACCTGGATGAATGGAATACGGGGAACTATGGGCCTCCTGCAATATCAACTCACGAATTCCATCAACATCAGGTACACAAATCTGACCCTGCATCCTCAAGACTCCCTCATCATCAACTATGACCTGCTTGGCACCTCCGTGCCGGACCGTATTTATAAGAACACATAAATGGCGATCATCATACTGCATGTCCCGACTACGATCATACAATGAAGAACGGGCCACAGTATAGGCCAAAACACTGCCAATCTCAGAAACCTCCAATCTCATGAACCGATTGGCCAAAGCCTGAACATCTAAAGCAAGCGGTTTCTCCCCGACCAGTATATAAGCAAGACTACCCATGCTGGCTAACTTCCGGCTCAAAGCATCGGCCACCATATTGGCCTTCCCCGGATGATATAAGATGGTAATGTCATAATCCTTCAACAGCTCTAACCATCTCCTCTGCCTCATATTCAAATCTTTCTGCTTGAACAGGTACTACAAACTCTTATGATCCGTGAAAACCTCACATGACACACCATACAGATAATGCCTCCAGATCTTCATCGCATGAACAATAGCTGCTAACTCCAAATCGTGAACTAGATAGTTCTTCTCATGAACCTTCAACTGAAGTGAAGCATAAGCTATAACCTTGCCATCCTGCATCAACACTGCACCAAGTCCAACCCGTGAAGCATCACAATACACGGTATATGGTCCTGAACCTGTGGGAAAAACTAACACCGGTGTCATGGTCAAAGTTGTCTTGAGCTTCTGAAAGCTTCCCTCACACTCATCTGACCACCTGAATGGGGCACCCTTCTGAGTCAACTTGGTCATCGGGGCTGCAATGGATGAAAAGCCCTCCACAAACCGGCGATAATATCTTGCTAAGCCCAAGAAACTCCGAATCTCTGTAACTGAGGTGGGTCTAGGCCAATCTCTGACTGCTGAAATATTCTTGGGATCTACTTGAATACCTTCTGATGATACAACATGGCCTAGAAATGCAACCGAACTCAACCAGAACTCACACTTGGAAAATTTGGCATACAACTGACTGTCCTTCAAAGTCTGGAGGACGACTCGAAGGTGCTGCTCATGATCCTCTCGGCTACGGGAGTAAATCAAAATATCTTCAATGAAGACTATAACAAACGAATCCAAATAGGGCGTGAACACTCGGTTCATCAACTCCATAAAAGCAACACGGGCATGTCAACCCAAATGACATCACCAAGAACTCATAATGCCCATACCGAGTGCGAAAGGTTGTCTTAGGGACATCAGACGCCCTAATCCTTAGCTGATGGTAACCAGATCTCAAATAAATCTTGGAAAACACTGTAGCACCCTGAAGCTGGTCAAATAAATCATCAATCCTCGGCAAAGGATATTTATTCTTAACAGTAACCTTGTTCAACTGCCGGTAGTCGATACACATCCTCATCGAGCCATCTTTCTTCTTGACAAACAACACTGGGGCAACCCAAGGAGAAACACTAGGCCTGATGAAGCCTTTATCCAACAAATCCCGCAACTGATCCTTCAACTCCTTCAACTCTAGCGGGGGCATACGATACGACGGGGTAGAAATGGGCTGAGTGCCCGGAGCCACCTCAATACAAAAGTCAATATCCCGGTCGGGTGGCATACCCGGCAGGTTAGCAGGGAATACCTCTGGAAACTCACTAACCACGAGCACAGACTCCATAGAAGGAACCTCAGCACTAGAATCACGAACATACGCCAAATATGCCAAACAACCCTTCTCGACCATGCTCCGAGCCTTCATATATGAAATAACTCTACCGGAAGAATGACTAGGAGTCCCTCTCCACTCCAAACGAGGTACTCCTCGAAAGGCCAAGGTCAATGTCTTGGCATGACAGTCCAGAATAGCATGGTAGGGAAATAGCCAGTCCATCCCCAAAATAACATCGAAGTCGACCATATCAAGAAGCAAGAGATCTACCTGAGTCTCCAGACTACTAATAACCACTACACATGAACGATAGACTCGATCTACCATAGTAGAATCACCCACCGGGGTAGACACATATATAGGAGTACTCAGGGAATCACGGGGCATGCTCAGATAAGGGGTAAAATATGAAGACACATAGGAGAATGTAGAACCCGGATCAAATAAAACCGAAGCATCTCTACTGTAAACTGAAACCATACTTGTAATGACTGCATCACAGGCCTCAGCCTTAGGCCTGGCAGGAATAGCATAGCATCGGGGCGGAGCCCCCACCAATCTGAACATCCCTGGGTCGACCTGTTGCGGGCTGACCTCTACCCCTCATAGCATGTCCTCCACCTCTAACTGTCTGGACTCCACCTCTAGCACCTCGACCTCCACCCCTAGCTGGCTGAGGGGGTGGAGTGAACCTGGTGAGGGAATCATAGCACGGGAACCCTGATAACTAAAAGCTCGGGGAAAAACCTGGAAATGTGCCCCATACCACCGCAAGTGTAACAAGATCTCTGCTGTTGAGAATGTTGACCCTGAAACCGTCCCTGTCGACCAGAATAACCACACTGGAAGCTCTGAAGCAACGATTCACTGATAGGAGCCGATGGTGCACCGCGGGACACCTGAAGTGCTGACTGGAATGGTTTAGGAGGATGACCTCTGCCAAAGAAATCTCTACCTCCAGATGAGGCACCACTGAATCGAACAAAATGGGGAGGTCTCTTGTCAGACCCTTGACCACTGCCCTGTGATAAGACCATCTCAATACGCTTGGCCACATTGGCCGCTCCTGGAATGAAATATCAGTACCTGTCTCTCTGGCCATCTAGAGTCTAACAGGTAGAGCTAGCCCATCAATAAACCTCCTCACCCTCTCCCGGTCTGTGGGGAGGATCATGATAGCATGTCAGCCAAAGTGATAAACCGGGTCTTATACTGGGTAACTGTCATAGAGCCTTGTTGGAGGCGCTCAAACTGCCTCCGAAGATCCTCTCTCTGGGTAACTGGTAGAAACTTCTCCAAGAACAACTCGCAGAACTAAGACCAAGACAAAGGTGAAGACCCAGCTGGTCTGGTCAAACATTAGTCCCTCCACCAAGTCTTGGCGGTACCAGAAAGACGGAATGTAGCAAAATCAACTCCATTGGACTCCACGATGCCTATGTTCCGAAGAACCTCATAGCAACTGTCCAAGTAATCCTGGGGATCCTCTGATGGCGCACCAGTAAATGTAGTAGGAAATAGCTTGGTGAACCGATCCAATCTCCACAAAGCATCGGCAAACATAGTTGCTTCCTCAACTGCCTGTGCCACAATACTCGGCTGAGCTGCTCCAGTAGTCTGAGGTGCTGGAGTTTGGAACTGAGAAGCTAACTGCACTGGTGTGCGGGTAGCAGGAGTCTGGGTCCCTCCCCCAGCCTGAGAGACGGCTGGTGCAATAGGAAGAAGACCAGCCTGATCCACGCCTTCCATAAAGCCCACTAAGCGGACCAGAGCGTCCTGAAGAACTGGGGTGGAAATGAACCCCTTTGGAACCTGAGTTGGTCCGACTGGAACTGTCGGAGTGGGAATCTCCTCAGCAACCTCCACCTGAGGATCCTCTACTAGGGTTTCTTCTCTGGGCTGAGCCCTGGCTCAGCCTCAGCCTCTAGCACGACCTCGGCCTCTAGTAGGAGCCGCAACGGGAGGATCGGGCTGCTGATCGGTAGATGAGGAAGCACGCTTTCTCTCCATCTGCGAGAGAATAGAATAGAAACTCAGTTAGAATTTAGAACTCAAATCGCACGACAGAGAAGAAAATATGTGAAGTTATTTCCTAACTTTGAAGCCTCTGGGGGATAAGTACAGACGTCTCCGTACCGATCCCTCAGACTCTACCAAGTTTATCCGTGAATTGTGAGACCTAAGCAAGTTTACCTATCCCTTCTGAAACCCTGTGCCCTCACAACAAGAACAAGAGAGCAAGTTCAACCCACACATTCGAATCTCATGATCTAATATATTTTAATGACTCACTTATATCAAAGAAAATCGCTCACTCTCACAAAGAAGTCACATGCATGCAATTGGTACCATAGGCTTGCCCTTAATGTAAACCTTTACTAATGTAAGCTCTCTCGATCTAAAATCAATTAGGACTTTTTCGTGGTTGTAATGTGGGCTAAGGGATGAGTAGTATATATTTAGGAATAGTGACTCAAGATCTGAAGCATTTTAACACATCACACATGATAACTTAAGCGCAAACTCCTCAATCCACTTCAATTTCACAAACAAGATTACACCCCAAAAATATTCCCTCTTTCTTTAAGCACTATCGACATTTACACTCCACTAGCAAGAACAAAATATCAATTTATTCATCTCTATTTTCCCCTTTTTTTCCCCCAGATTTTTCTCTCTTTTTTCTCAACTATTTTTTTAAAATTTCCGCTAGTGGTGTATTATTTTACAAAATAAGTGCACTTTTCTTCCTTTCATTGGTTCCACTCAAAAAACACCCCACACTTAGTCCCTTCTTATTTCTTTTAGCGCTCATTTCATAATTAAAGTGCTTTAAGAGGTAAAAGGATCAAAACAATATCAATTAAAAATAAAAGAGTATAGGCTCGTAATGTGGGTGCCAAATAAAAGTCTATAGGCTCAAAAGGGGTAACTAGGGAAAATTTTTATTTATGGTAAGAAATAAGATCAAAAAGATCAAAGAAAGCCTAAAATCATTTATCAAACCGAGCATCACCTAAAATTTCGCTTCGACTCACATACCGGGCAAGTTCTAGACTCAAGTACAATACATAGACTATACAAAAACCTTACCACACATGGCACATGACTGGCTAGGGATAGTCCCATTCCGACTCTCAACTAATGCAAGTATTCACGGAGCCGCACGATATTAAGCATTAAGCACAAAGAGAACATAAGCCAAATAAACGAGACATAGGCGTCACAAAACATGCTATACAACTAAGCAAGACATCATCAATAATTTCAAATCATAGAGAAGATACTACACATGTCAAAGCATAAATATGCTACTATCAAACAAGTCAAGGACGTCTTGGTTCATCATTCTTCATCCTTTTATTCCCTAAAATCCTAATCTACTCTAAATATAAAGAATTACTACCCGGTTCAAAATACATCCCATGAAAAAGAATCGATGCACAAAGAAAAATCACAGGAGATTATTACTACCTAAAAAAATTAAAAGACATGTTTTTGGATTTTTGTTTAGACTTTAATCCCTCAAGAAAATTGTCTAGGAGATCCATCGTCGGGAAAAGTCCAATATTTTTTTCATTTTTTTCGTTTATTTAAAAATCAATCACCTAAATACTACACTATTATAAGAAAACCAAAAATACGAAACTGAAAAAAATAAGAAATTAACATACTAATATAATGCTACTAATGATCTAAAAGAATTTCTCCCACCCCACACTTAAAAGAGTGCAATATACTTAATGCACGAATAAAGAAAAAATAAATAACGAGGGTGGACAAGAAGCTCCCTGAAAGGCCAAAGGCCAAAGAAATAGCGGCTTACGGGGTACTCAGACTTCCCCCATATATGGTCCTTTGTGTGGGTAACCCACACTTATTTCTCACCATCTAGCTCGCTTTTGCACTCTGCCAATAGCTTTTCTTCCTATGCTTATAATCCTACAAAATAAAAAAAATACTACAAAAATAATACAATAAGAAAAAAAAAAATCAAAACTAAAAGAAAGTAGTAAAGTTGGGTTGCCTCCCAATAAGCGCCTAATTTAAAGTCGCGGAATGACGTGAACCACTTTTTGCTTCCACCTCGAACTTATGAATTGAGCCCCCAATTTGGCATCAAGCTTTCTATTATGCTCGCGGGGTGGTGGGACAAATGTAATTCAACCAAGTAACCACTTTTGTATTTTACACTTCTTGGCTTTTAGATGAGGTATGTAATTATGTCTCTCTGGCACGACGAATTCAAGAATGTAAGCACCTCGTTCATCGTCCATTGGCTCCTCCAAAGGCTCAGATGACTCGATTTACATGTCATCATCCAAACACAATGTTGAAAAATGTATGGAATGTGGACCAACACGCCCCAACTTTCGAATTGTATTACTATTTACATCCTCATATTTACATGCACTAGAGTCTTCAAATATAACATTATTTTCTACCTCGCATGGTTCTAGTGTACTTTTCTCAACATGGGTATTATCAACAAAAATATGCTCAAATGATTGGCTCTCCACTTTTAGCTCCTCAATTTGACGTATAAGCTCATTTACAATTTTACACAACTTAGAACTATTTTGTTGGGCATTAGACGCATCAACCTTTGCAATCAATTGAGCTCCCAAGTCGTTGTGATGACCCAAAGGGTCATCACCAATGTTGTCACCCATTCCGTGCTTCCGAGGCCTTGAAATCCTCATTTGTATTTGCCTCAATTAGTGTGCACAGTCCGGGCGCATAGCCGGATAGCTTAAATATGATATTCTGTAAAAAATGCTAAGATTTGATATTAAAAATGAATAACTTTGACTTCGGTCAACATTTTGGGTAAACGGGACCGGACACGTGATTTGACGGTCACGGAGGGTCCATAGAAAAATATGAGACTTGTGCGTATGCCCGGAATCGAATTCCGAGGTCCCAAGCCCGAGAAATGAATTTTTGAGTAAATATATTTTCTGAAAATATTTAAGGAATTTGAAAGTGAAATCTGATTAGAAAGTGATGGTATCGACCCGTATTTTGGTTCCGGTGCCGCGGTACAGGTCTTATGTATGGTTTAAGTCCTTTCTGTAAGGTTTGGTTGAAAATGGATTTCGTTTGGCGTGTTTCAGACTTAAAATGAAAAATTTGATGTTTTATGAAATTTGATAGAATTCATGGATTTTGAGACTTAATTCGATGCATAAGATGTTATTTTGGCGATTTGATCGCGCGGATAAGTTCATGGGATATTTTTGAGGTAGTGTGTATATTTGGTTTGGAGCCGCGAGGGCTCGGGTGAGTTTTGGATAAGCCACAGACTTAATATTTTGGCCTTGGAAATCTGCTGGTGTGGCTGTTCTGCAGGGCATCACAAATGCGATCAATGCCATCGCAAATGCGAAGGCATGCCTGGGCAGGCATGTTCGCAAATGCGAAGGCATGCCTGGGCAGGCTTGTTCGCAAATGCGAACAATTCCATCGCAAATGCGAAGCCTCCCCTTCTACACAGTGTTCGCAAATGCGAACTGCGCTTCGAAATTTCCAGGTCAGGGGATTTCGCAATTGCGAACCCCTGTTCGCATTTGCGAAGCAAACCAATGGCCTGCAATGCACTTAAACCAAATTTTGACTCCATTTTTCATTTTTCTCAAACTCAAACTCACTCTGGCGATTTTCCAAGAACAAGACTTCTTCCAAATCAATTGTAAGTTGGTTTTTACTCAAATCTTTCAATCATTAACATCATTTAACATGTTTTCAACTTAAAATCAAAGATTTCCATGGGTAAAATTGGGTGTTTTGGGTAGAACTTAGGTTTTTTTCTAAAATCGGGGTTTGAGTGGGTGATTGACCTCCGATTAGAGAGAGTCTTATATGGATGGACTCGTGAGAGTACGAGGGTTCTGAAAATGTGAAATTTATCCGATTCCGAGGTGCTGGCCTGAGGGGAATTTTGGTCATTTCACCTAATTTCGCGTCGTAACCTTGAATTTAATAGTAGAATCAATTGCATGAGATGTTATTTACGGTATGAAATTTATTTGAATAGATTCGGGCTATTTGGAGTCGGATACTCGTGGCAAACATGTGATTTCAAGTTGATTTTGAGCCGGTTTGAGGTAAGTGGTTTGTCTAACTTTGTGTTGGGGACCTTTCCCCTTAGGATGTGATATTTGGTAATTGAATGCCTTGTACGTGAGGTGACGAGCGCGTACTTGTGATAATTGTTGAAAAATCCGGTTTTAATTTAAATATTTAAACCGAATTTCCTTTCTTACCTGTTTTTATTGTAATTGTGACCATAGTCTATGTTAGCTTAGAAATTCATGCCTAGTGGCCCCAAATTGCCTATTTGCTTAAATTGCTTCGATTGTACTACGTAAAGTGTGTTAGGATAGAATCACTTGTTGCCTTGTATTTTTGCACTCTAAATTTGGATGTCTTCTTGTTGTGGCTGTATATTTACTTTGGGACTACGGGACGGTATCCCGGGAGATCCCCTTGCATATTTACTTTGGGACTACGGGACGGTATCCCGGGAGATCCCCCTGCTTATTTACTTTGAGAATACAGGACAGTATCCCGGGAGATCCCCCTACACTTTGATAGTTTCACTATGGGACGGTGTCCCGGAAGATCCTTCGGATATACATATGATGGACTACGGGACAGTATCCCGGAAGATCCTTTGGATATACATATGATGGACTACGGGACGGTATCCTGAAAGATCCTTTGGATATACATATAATGGACTACGGGACGGTATCCCGGAAGATCCTTTGGATATACATATAATGGACTACGGGACGGTATCCCGGAAGATCCTTCGGATATACATATGATGGACTACGGGACGGTATCCCGGAAGATCCTTCGGATATACATATGATGGACTACGGGACGGTATCCCGGAAGATCCTTCGGATATACATATGATGGACTACGGGACGGTATCCCGGAAGATCCTTCGGATATACATATGATGGACTACGGGACGGTATCCCGGAAGATCCTTCGGATATACATATGATGGACTACGGGACGGTATCCCGGGAGATCTACTGGACACTTGAGAAAAGGACTACAGGACGGTATCTTGGGAGATCCTCATTATTACCATTGTTATTATGCTATACATATTCCGGGTTTACTCTATTCTTGTGTTTAGTTATCACCATGTTTGACCTGTCTTATTTCACTGCTATACTCGTTATTACCGCCTGTTTTCATATTGTAAATTCCTATTATATTGTTTGATCTCAGTAGGGCCCTGGCCTTCTTCGTCACTACCCGATCGAGGTTAGGCTTGGCACTTACTGAGTACCACTGTGGTGTACTCATGCCCTTTCCTGCGCATGTTTTTCATGTGCAGATCCAGGTACCTCCACTCAGGCGCACTATCCCCGAGGTTGAGATATATAGCAGAGACTTTGAGGTATATCTGCCGCGTCCACAGACCAGGAGTCTCTATCTTATTCCAGCTTTTGTGAAAAGTTTATCCCTCCTTTTAGTTGTATAGTTATTCTGGAGTTAGTGCAGTGTATTATATTCTGTTAGCCTATGGTTCCTGTGAGTTTCCGGGTTTTGGGGTGATGTTGTAGACTTCCGTATCATTTTGGGTTGTATATGCCAAGTGGATTTTATATACATTTTTTCTGTTTGATTGTTTAGCTTTCTTTTACTTACTTATTTCCACAATTATGCTGTTATTCCGCATTGTTAGGCTTACCTAGTCACAGGGACTAGGTGCCGTCACGACATGTTCACGGAGGGCGAACTGGGGTCGTGACAAGTTGGTATCAGAGCTCTAGGTTCATAGGAGTCACGGAACACAGGTCGTTTTATTAGAGTCTCGCTGATCGGTACGGAGACGTCTGTACTTATCTACGAGAGAATATGTAACTGATTAAGAAAAATCTTCACTTCATTGAATTCCTTGTCGTGCAATATCTTTTGACATCAATTCTAAACCTCTGTTTTCTATTCTCTCACGGATGGTGAGGACACGTGCTACTCGGGACGATCAGGCACCTGCGCCCCCTACAGTTGCCGCCAGAGGCCGAGGCCGGGGTAGAGGCCGAGGACGCGCACTTGGTGCAGCAAGAGCACTGGCGTGAGCTGCCGCCGAGGTACCACCAGTAGATCCAGTTGAGGTCCAGACACCTGCCATGCCTATTGCCACTATTACTCCAGCTCTTTAGGAGGCATTAGCTCAGTTCATGTCCATGTATAGCACTCTGGCTCAGGTAGGTTGCTTCCCCTTGCTGCAGCCACATCTCAGGCCGGGGGAGGAGCATAGACTCCCGCCGCCCGCACTCCTGAGCAGCGAGTGCATGTGGATCAGGTCCTAGAGATTATTCCTGTATCGCCCGTAGTGCCAGCTCAGCCCGAGGAGGGGTCAGCTGCTTCAGAGGATGAGTAGCGGAGACTTGAGAGGTTCAAGAAGTATGACCCTCCGGTATTCAGTGGGCTAGCATCAGATGATGCCTTGGGATTTCTAGAGGAGTGTCACCGTATTCTTCGCACTATGGGCATAGTCGGATCTAGTGGTGTTTCCTTTACTACCTTCCGGCTTCGCAGGGCTGCCTATGATTGGTGGTACACCTATGAGTTAGACAGTCCAGACGAGGCTACTTCACTGACCTGGACCTAGTTCTCAGATATGTTCCTGAAGGAGTTTGTTCCTTAGAGCCTCAGGGACGCATGGCACGTAGAGTTTGAGCATTTGCGCCAGGGTGCTATGACAATTTCAGGGTATGCTATCCATTACACCAGATTGGCTAGGCATGTACCGGCTTTGGTTACTACTGTACGCGAGAGGTTTCGCCGATTTATTGAGGGTCTTATCCCACCTATCAGATCTAGCATGGCTCGAGAGTTGGAGATGGACATTCCTTATCAGTAGGTAGTGAGCATTGCTAGGAGGATCGAGTGTATGCTCGCTAGGGAGCGAGAGGAGAGAGAGACCAAGAGGTCTCGGGAGTCGGGCCACTACTCTGGTGCCCGTACCCCAGCAGCAGGTCGTCATGGTAGGGGTTATATGGACCGCCCAGTTCATTCAGCTCTTCCAGCAGCCAGCGGTACCCCAGCTCCACCCAGGCCTTAGGAGCCTTACTATGCACCTCCAGTTTATAGCGCGCCTCCTGCGCGGGGTGCTTTCAGAGGTCAGTCTAGCAGACCTGGCCCTAGCCAGTCACAACCACCACGTCCTCCAAGATCTTGTTTCGAGTGTGGCGATACACGCCATGTGGTTAGGGACTGCCCCAGACTTGGTAGGGGCGCATCTTCACAGACTTTTCAGCCACAGCATGCTCAACAGAGTTCTCAAGCCATGATCATAGCTCCAGCTGCTACCCCATCTGCCCAGCCAGCCAGGGGCGGAGGTCGGGGAGGTAGAGGTCACCCTCGAGGGGGAGTCCAGGCCGGATATTATGCTATTCCTGCTCGTACAAAGGTTGTTGCCTCTGATTCTGTCATCACAGGTATTATACTGGTTTGTCACAGAGATGCATCGGTTCTATTCGATCCAGGCTCCACGTACTCTTATGTGTCCTCTTATTTTTCTCTACATTTGGGTATAGCCCGAGATTCTTTGGGTTCTCCTGTTTATGTTTCTACTCCTGTGGGAGATTCTCTTATTGTGGACCGCGTTTATCGGTCGTGTTTGGTTACTATTCGTGGTTTTGAGACCAGTGCGGATTTATTGTTACTCGATATGGTGGATTTTGATATTATCTTGGGCCTGGACTGGTTGTCGCCCCATTATGCTATTCTTGATTGTCACACTAAGACCGTGACGCTGGCTATGCCAGGTATTCTGCGTGTTGAGTGGAGTGGTACTTTATATCACACTCCCAGTAGAGTTATCTCTTTTCTTAGAGCTCAGTGTATGGTTGAGAAGGGGCGTGTCGTGTATTTGGCTTATGTGAGAGATGTCAGTGTTGATACCCTTTCTATTGATTCAGTTCCAGTGGTACGGGATTATCCCGATGCGTTTCCAGCTGATCTTCCGGGCATGCCGCCCGATAGAGACATTGATTTTGGCATTGATTTGTTGCCGGGCACTCAGCCCATTTCCATTCATCCTTACCGTATGGCTCTTCCTGACTTGAAGGAGTTGAAGGATCAGTTACAAGAATTGCTTGATAAGGGTTTTATTCGACGCAGTGTTTCACCTTAGGGTGCTCCTGTCTTATTTGTGAAAAAGAAAGATGGTTCTATGCGCATGTGTATTGATTATCGCCAGTTGAACATGGTTACAGTGAAGAACCGTTATCCCTTGCCTCGTATTGATGATTTATTTGGTCAGCTTCAGGGCGCACAGGTATTTTCTAAGATGGATTTGCGCTCAGGTTACCATCAGTTGAAGATTTGGGAGCCGGATATCCCGAAGACTGCTTTTAGGACTCGGTATGGCCATTATGAGTTTCTAGTTATGTCATTCGGGCTGACTAATGCCCTCGCAACATTTATGCATTTGATGCACAGTGTGTTCAGACCATATCTCGACTCGTTCGTCATTGTTTTCATAGATGATATTCTTGTTTACTCCCGAAGTCGGGAAGATCATGAGCAACACCTGAGGTTAGTGCTTCAGACCTTGAGAGAGAAGAAATTGTATGCTAAGTTCTCAAAATGTGAATTTTGGTTGAGTTTTGTGGCATTCTTAGTCCACGTGGTATCGAATGAGGGAATTCAAGTGGATCCGAAGAAGGTAGAGGCCGTGTAGAGTTGGCCCAGGCCGTCCTCAGTTACAGAGATTCGCAGTTTCCTTGGCTTAGCGGGTTACTACCGCCATTTTTCGATTGCAGCCCCTATGACTAGATTGACCCAGAAGGGTGCTCCATTTCAGTGGACAGAGGAGTGTGAGGCGAGCTTTCAGAAGCTCAAGACAACTTTGACTACAGCCCCAATCCTGATATTGCCTACTGCTTTGGGATCTTATATAGTTTATTGTGATGCCTCGCGAGTTGGANCTTGAGTTAGCTGCCATTGTTCATGCCTTGAAGATCTGGCGTCATTATTTGTACGGTGTGCCTTGTGAGATTTATACTGACCACCGGAGTTGCAGCACATATTCAGGCAGAAGGATCTAAATTTTCGCCAACGCAGATGGTTAGAGTTGTTAAAGGACTATGACATCACTATATTATACCACCTGGGGAAGGCCAATGTGGTGGCCGACGCCTTGAGTCACCGGGCGGAGAGTTTGGGGAGTTTGGCATACCTTCATGTAGCTGAGAGGCCTTTAGACTTAGATGTTCAGTCCTTAGCCACTCAGTTCGTGAGATTGGATCTTTCTAAGCCTTGCCGGGTATTGGCTTGTGTGGTTTCTCGGTCTTCCTTATTCGACCGTATCAGGGAGTGGCAGTATGATGATCCTCATTTACTTGTCCTCAGGGACACGGTCCAGCACGGTGATGCCAGAGATGTGACCATTGGAGATGACGGGGTATTGAGGATGCATGGACGGATTTGTGTGCCCAATGTTGATGGGCTTCGGGAGTTGATTTTGGCAAAGGCCCATAATTCGTAGTATTCCATCCATCCGGGTACTGTGAAGATGTATCAGGATTTGAGGTAGCACTATTGGTGGCGAAGGATGAAGAAGGATATAGCAGAGTTTGTAGCCAAGTGCCTCAATTGTCAGCAGGTCAAATGTGAGCATCAGAGACCGGGAGGGTTACTTCAGCAGATTAAGCTTCCAGAGTGGAAGTGGGAGCGGATCACCATGGACTTTGTGGTTGGACTTCCTCAGACTTTAAGGAAGCATGATGTTGTTTGGGTGATTGTTGATAGGCTGACCAAATCAGCCCATTTCATTCCGGTGCTGACTACTTATTCATCGGAGCGGTTGGTAGAGACATATATTCGGGAGATCATTCGTCTGCATGGTATTCCAGTTTCTACTATTTCAGACAGAGGTACTCAGTTCACTTCACGGTTCTGGAGAGCCGTTCAGCAGGAGTTAGGTTCCAGGGTGGAGCTGAGCACAACATTTCACCCCCAGACGGACGGACAGTCCGAGCGCACTATTCAGATTCTTGAGGATATGCTCCGTGTGTGTGTGATTGAGTTTGGAGGGTCATGTGATAAAATTGGCAGATTTTTCTTACAACAATAGTATCAATCCAGCATTCAGATGGCGCCGTATGAGGCTTTATCTGGTAGGAGGTACAGATCTCCGGTGGGTTGGTTCGAGCCGGGTGAGGCCAGGCTACTAGGCACAGAGTTGGTTCAGGATGCATTGGAGAAGGTCAAGGTGATTAATGATAGACTCTGTATAGCCCAGTCCAGACAGAAGAGTTACACGGACTGAAAGGTTCGTGATGTTTCATATATGGTCAGAGAGCGGGTTCTGCTTCGGGTGTCGCCTATGAAGGGAGTTATGAGATTTGGGAAGAAAGGGAAGTTGAGTCCGAGGTTTATTGGACCTTTCTAGATATTGAGGCGTGTTGGGGAGGTTGCTTATGAGCTTGCCTTACCTCCCAGCTTGGCAGGAGTTCATCCGGTATTTCATGTTTCGATGCTCTGGAGGTATCATGGTGACCAGTCGCACGTGTTGGATTTCAGTTCAGTCCAGTTGGGCAAGGACTTATCTTATGAGGAGGATCCGGTAGCTATTCTAGACCGGCAGGTTCGTCAGTTGAGATCCAAGAGTTTCCCCTCTGTTCGTGTTCAGTGGAAAGGTCAACCTCCAGATGCATCGACCTGGGAGTCTGAGTCTGATATGTGGAGCCGTTACCCTCATCTATTCCCCGACTCAGGTACTTCCTTCTTCTGTTCGTTCGAGGATGAACGGTTGTTTTAGAGGTGGAGAATGTGACGACCCAAAGGGTCATCACCTATGTTGTCACCCATTCCGTGCTTCCGAGGCCTTGAAAACCTCATTTGTATTTTCCTCAATTAGTATGCATAGTCCGGGCGCGTAGCCGGACAGCTTAAATATGAGATTCTGTAAAAACAATGCTAAGATTTGATATTAAAAATGAATAACTTTGACTTCGGTCAATATTTTGGTTAAACGGGACCGGACACGTGATTTGACGGTCCCGGAGGGTCCGTATAAAAATATGGGACTTTTGCGTATGCCCGAAATCGAATTCCGAGGTCCCAAGCCCGAGAAATGAATTTTTGAGTAAAATTGTTTTCTTAAAATATTTAAGGAATTTGAAAGTGAAATCTGATTAGAAAGTGATGGTATCGGGCCCGTATTTTGGTTCCGGCGCCGCGGTACAGGTCTTATATATGGTTTAAGTCCTTTCTGTAAGTTTTGGTTGAAAACGGATTTCGTTTGGCGTGTTTCGGACTTAAAATGGAAAATTTGATATTTTATGAAATTTGATAGAATTCATGGATTTTGAGACTTAATTCGATGCATAAGATGTTATTTTGGCAATTTGATCGCACGGATAAGTTCATGGGATGTTTTTGAGGTAGTGTGTATACTTGGTTTGGAGCCCCGAGGGCTCGGGTGAGTTTTTGATAGGCCACGGGCTTCATTTTTTTTGGCCTTGGAAATCTGCTGGTGTGGCTGTTCTGCAGGGCATCGCAAATGCGAACAATGCCATCGCAAATGCGAACGCATGCCTGGGCAGGCATGTTCGCAAATGCGAACAATTCCATCGCAAATGTGAAGCCTCCCCTTCTACACAGTGTTCGCAAATGCGAACTGTGCTTCACAATTTCCAGGTCAGGGGTTTTCGCAATTGCGAACCCCTGTTCGCATTTGCGAAGCCAACCAGTGGCCTGCAATGCACTTAAACCGAATTTTGACTCCATTTTTCATTTTTCTCAAACTCAAACTCACTTGGGCGATTTTCCAAGAACAAGACTTCTTCCAAATCAATTGTAAGTTGGTTTTTACTCAATTTTTTCAATCATTAACATCATTTAACATGTTTTCAACTTAAAACAAAGATTTCCATGGGTAAAATTGGGTGTTTTGGGTAGAACTTAGGTTTTTTCTAAAATCGGGGTTTGAGTGGGTGATTGACCTTCGATTAGAGAGATTTTTATATGTCTGGACTCGTGAGAGTACGAGGGTTCTGAAAATGTGAAATTTATCCGATTCCGAGGTGCTGGCCTGAGGGGCATTTTGGTCATTTCACCTAATTTCGCGCTGTAACCTTGAATTTAATAGTAGAATCAATTGCATGAGATGTTATTTAAGATATGAAATTTATTTGAATAGATTAGGGCTATTTGGAGTCGGATACTCGTGGCAAACGTGTGATTTCAAGTTGATTTTGAGCCAGTTCGAGGTAAGTGGCTTGTCTAACTTTGTGTGGGGGACCTTTTCCCTTAGGATGTGATATTTGATAATTGAATGCGTTGTACGTGAGGTGATGAGCGCGTACTTGTGCTAATTGTTGAAAAATCCGGTTTTACTTTAAATATTTAGACCGAATTTCCTTTCTTACATGTTTTTATTTTAATTGTGACCATAGTCTATGTTAGCTTAGAAAATCATGCCTAACGGCCCCAAATTGCCTATTTGCTTAAATTGCTTCGATTGTACTACGTAAAGTGTGTTAGGCTAGAATCACTTGTTGCCTTGTATTTTTGCACTCTAAATTTGGATGTCTTCTTGTTGTGGCTGCATATTTACTTTGGGACTACGAGACGGTATCCCGGGAGATCCCCCTACATATTTACTTTGGGACTACGGGACAGTATCTCGGGAGATCCCCTTGCACTTTGATATTTGCACTACGGGATGGTATCTCGGAAGATCCTTCGGATATACATATGATGGACTACGGGATGGTATCCCGGAAGATCTTTTGGATATACATATAATGGACTACGGGACGGTATCCCGAAAGATCCTTTGGATATACATATAATGGACTACAGAACGGTATCCCGGAAGATCCTTTGGATATACATATAATGGACTACGGGACGGTATCCCGGAAGATCTTTTGGATATACATATGATGGATTACGGGAGGGTATCCCGGAATATCCTTTGGATATACATATAATGGACTACGGGACGGTATCCCGGAAGATCCTTCAGATATACATATATGGACTACAGGACGGTATCCCGGGAGATCCACTGGACACTTGAGAAAAGGACTACAGGACGGTATCCTGGGAGATCCTCATTGTTACCATTGTTATTATGTTGTACATATTCCGGGTTTACTCTATTCTTGTGTTTAGTTATCGCCTTATTTGACATGTCTTATTTCACTGCTGTACTCGTTATTACCGCCTGTTTTCATACTGTAAATTCCTATTATATTGTTTGATCTCAGTAGGGCCCTGACCTTCCTCGTCACTACCCGACCGAGGTTAGGCTTGGCACTTACTGAGTACCGCTGTGGTGTACTCATGCCCTTTCCTGCGCATGTTTTTCATGTGCAGATCCAGGTACCTCCACTCAGGTGCACTATCCCCAAGGTTGAGAGATACAACAGAGATTTCGAGGTATATCTGCCTCGTCCGCAGACTAGGAGTCTCTATCTTATTCCAGCTTTTATGAAAAGTTTATCCCTCCTTTCAGTTGTATAGTTATTCTGGAGTTAGTGCAGTGTATTATATTCTGTTAGCCTGTGGTTCCCGTGAGTTTCCGGGTTTTGGGGTGATGTTGTAGACTTCCGTATCATTTTGGGTTTTATATGCCAAGTGGCTTTTATATACAGTTTTCCTTTTTGATTGTTTATCTTTGTTTTACTTACTTATTTCCGCAATTATGTTGTTACTCCGCATTGTTAGGCTTGCCTAGTCATAGGGACTAGGTGCCGTCACGACATGTTCACGGAGGGCGAACTGGGGTCGTGACAGTCGTGAATAGCAGTGCCAAATTTTTCGATCTCTTGTCCCATTTCAGCTCTTCCTTCCATTAAGTCTTTTATCCCATCAATAATTTCCTCATGTTGAGCCTGATATATTTCCAATCTTTCAACTTGTTCCATCAGCCAAGTTTGACTTAAAATATCCTCTTTTTTAAAATTTTCCTCTTGCTGGTACTCGCTCTCTTCATTCAATTCTTTCATATTGGCCTTTATTTTTGTTCGTTGCCCTCATTTTTTTCATATCTTTTTTGAGTTCATCCAGTTGCTATGCTACTTGTCTCAGAATATACCTAATATATGCATCACGTTCCATATCCTGCACTTCATTGCTCCTATAAAACTCACAAACACTGTTAGCAAGATCATAATAAGGGGCTCAGAGAAGGATGAAAAGAATTAGGACAACCATACCAATGACCATCTTGACCACCACACATATTACAAATATTCCACTCAAAGAATTAAGATTGTGCGCACAACTTGCACCCGGGAACATTTTGACAATTTTTTCACCAGTGGGGTCCTCCGCAATATGGACAAGGATCATCAACATAAGAATAACCATCATTCGAATAACTTTCATTCCAAGATGCCATGTTAAATTGAATAAAAAATATTAACTAAACTAAAACAAAATAAAATGAATAGATAAAGAAAATAAATGTCTAATCTAGAAAAATAGCTAATTTTTAAGTCCCCGGCAACGGCGCCAACAACTTGTTGCAGCCAAACGCACACGCAAGTATACGTGGTCATCAAGTAATAAAGTGACTAAAAGTCGAATATCGAACCCACAAGGACTTGTGGTTAAATATTAACTAAATTAGACTATCCTAATTATCTAAATAAGAATTAAACCTAGAAGTATATAATTCTAATCTAATTAAAATAAAAAGATAACAAATAATGAACTTTGAACAAAAGAAGATCAGATTTTTATGTATCAATATAATGAAAATGATCCAAGGTTATGGGCTATCTAACATTGTGATTGTATTCTTCGATTGAATTGGCTAACTAATTGATCTAGTTTATTGGTTTACATAGTTAATATTGCTCATAAGAATCTGTCGAGTTCTTACTCGCCTATTCAAGCTAACTTAACGCATATATGTCTATGGAATTAGAACTAACAAGAACGCATTTATAATTCCTGTAAATCAGTCAAGCAAGGAAATTAGGTATATGTCTATCCTAACCGTGAATCCGCTCCCTGATGCCAGGTTCAAGAACTTGCTCTACTCAATCCTATAAGCAATCTAGAATTCCCACTTTCGAGTTCAATTCTATATTCGTAAATAGTATTCAATTGGTGATCAAGCAATCAAATAATTAAGAGGGGGATTGAATAAATAAACCAAGATGACAAATTAAGAATTCAAAATAAATATCTGAATAACAATAGTCATGAAATAACTACAACCCTAGAACGTGAAGTTTAGCTCTACATAGACATGGTAGCCAAACAACAAATCATACAAAGACACATAACAATTACTAAGTTTGGCGGAAGAAAAGATGAATTCTGCTTCCACGGCAGCTCTGTGCTTGTGTTTTTCTCTCAAAAACGTCATCCTCTCTCAAAATAGGTTTAGGTTGCTTTTATATGAGTTGGGGCGTCTTAGAATCGAAATAACCGACTTCTAGTCGAATTTGGATGTGTTTGCGTTTTGAGCGTCTACGGCAGTGTGGGGAGCTAGCCCTGACCCTCAACTTTTCAACATTCTGTTTTGTGCGCCATAGGTAGCGCCTCATGCTACTGTGGCCCTCAAATGTGCAGTTTTGCTTTTTCTTTCCATTTTCGCTCCAATTCGCGCACTTTCATCCCAAATTGCATCCAAATGATTGCTACACATAGAAATACCACAAATTAGCACAAATTATTATATTTTACATCTCAAATCTACTAGATATGAGCAAAATGTGAAGCAATATGCATACATTAAGCCAAGCATCAACTTTCCTTTGGGGAACTCACCCTTTAGGTTGTTAGAAATTTCTTTTATGGGTTGATGTACATGCAGTATGTCATATTGATTAATCCTCTAGGCATTCGTTCATATTGAGAAGAGCTGACTATGGTAGTTAGAGCTAATAACAACACGAATGTTGTTCCTTCTAGAGATGACCATAAGTAAGATATAATAAAAATAGATGTTTATCTGAACAAGTATAGGTGAAGATGCTATCTCTATCCACGAACTTTATAAAAAAAAAAGTGTTTTACCAAAAAAGGTGTTAGCCTTTTCTTAAAACGGATTAATAAATAAAATGGGGGTACATCCTAACCAAAGATAATTAACTCTAGATCGAGGAATATTGAATAGGACAAATCGAAAATAGTGAAGTTTGAGAAGTCATTAGAATTATAAAAGACGTTAACTAGAAATAAAGGACTTGCATTCTCAGTACAATCATCCTATAGTAAATGATAAAGAAGAGCAAGAACGTATCTCATTAACAACTACTGATTGCATCTCTACTGACTCCATGGGGAAGATTACAAAGATGTGGAACAAGGTTGTGGACCTTCTCTCGAGTTACCCATGGATTCATCTTAGAGAAAGTTCTAAAAGAAGAAGAGAGAATCGGAAAAAGCCACTTCTATCATTCTCTTAACCTGTATATATACTAGGTGTTATCCCTTACCCAACGGTCCTTCACCGTAACCTTCCATTGGCGCTTCAGGTCGACCTCCCTAAGCGCCATAGCATGTGCTACGTCGTAAAGGCCTTCTGATGATTCGACTCGGCCGTGATCGTGACGCTCATTTTATGGTATTTTGTGTATACAATCACGGCTTAATTACCTTCTTGTCATTCCCTTTTTGAAGCCATTCTCACGTGGAAAGATTTTGAACCATGCAATAAGGATGTTAAATTAATAACATGTCAACGGTGCTTCTGCAAGCAGAGAAAGTGGGAATATCCATGATCAGAGTTTGAAGACAGTTCTTGTTTAGTACCACTGCTGAGGTAGAAAGTTGTGTTGACTCTACATGTCCAGATTTAGGATAGACATTCCCATAAAACAATGAAAGGATTTGGAAAACATGTAAACTAGAGTACTTCTCTTGATTAATAATTAATTAAAGTTCTTACTCTTTCCGATCCAAAATAAGTGATTTTTTAGTTTTTTTTTCCAAAATAAGTAATTTTTTCAGATTTCAAAAATAAATTAATTATTTTTTTCCTACATTGCCTTTGGAGTAAACAATGTTGGAGTATTTGTTAGGAGTGTTAATGTGAAGAGGTAGTAAAAGTTAATATGGTCAACTTCATTGTTAATTAATGTTAAAAGGTAAATTCCTTAATATGCGTGAAAACAACAAAAAAATCACTTATTTTGGACCGGAAGGAGTAGTTGGGAAGAAAAAGGTTGTTGCTTTCTCTGGCTTAGACGTAATCAATGACATAAATGTGTTGAGATAATTGAGTCTTATCTGGCGTTTGACCATAAATTTCCAAATTTGTTTTAAAAAATCTGATTTGGGTGGAGTTTGGTGTGAAGATGAAAATGTGTTTGGACATGATTTTTCAAAACATATTTCACTTTTTATTTGAAAAACCATGAAATATGACTTATACCCATAAGTTTCAAAAACTATCACAAATACCCAATAGTACCAAACAAACAAACTTGCTATCTTGTATATACAAAACCTTCATCAATACCATTCATTATCATTATCACAAACCATATTCCTGAACATAAATAAGTTTGGTACAAAATTATCGTTTTTATAATCGACTATATAATAAACTATCCTAAAATCATAACCTGATATTTTAAGATTAACTGGTAATAACAAACATAATTACTAATTGCTAAAATTCGTCAAATTGCAATAATGTTACAAGATCCATTAGTCCCCAAAACAATGATCGTAACTAGCTATTCTGTAATATAATTTCCCTACATTATACGAACAATCTCTTCACGACGAGCATGCATTTCCCAAATTAAAAAGATAATTTTTCAACTGAAAAGATATACAAAAGATAAGGTAATCAGTAAGAAAAATGATAACACATAGGAAGTCATTACTCTAATTACACATAGGAAGTCATCTCTTCTGTTTATCGACGTCAAAGCAAACGCGTGAGTTAATAAGATGCAAGTGGTCAAATATGGTTTAGTTGGTCGTAATAAATGCGGACTCTTTAACAAACTATAAAAGTTTGGGGTAATATTTAAAATTTTTTTAAAATATAACGGTCATGTTTTGGCCCAAAATCAGCAATTTTGGATATTTTGGGATATGGGATTTAGGATTTTGCCAAAATGTGGGCAAAATATATGGCCAAACATGTGTTTGTCAAATAAATCCCAAATATATTTTGAAAAAACTCATGGCCAAACGGGTCCTTAGTCTCAATCAGTTGGGATGTAAATGTGCTGATATGATTTAAACCTTAGACTCAACTAGTTGGTATTGTCTATATGAATTTTTTGCTTCCATTATGTTCTGTTTCTCGCTAAATCTATGGGAATTTGAGAAATCACAGGCCCTTTCAAATAACCACAGGTCCTTTGGGTTTTCAAAAACCATTAATTGTTTAGATTGGGTGTTGTTACAAATAATTGGGAATATTGTTTGGAGTTTATATCTCAATTTTGAGGGTGTTTTGGTAAATAATTAGACTTGATTTTGGCTTAACTTCATATTGAAACTCGAAGAAAAAGAAGAAGAAATTGTAGTAAAGTTGTAGTAAAATTGTAGGTAAATTGTATTATGTTGTAGTTATATAATTGTAAAAAATGGCAATCAGTTCAAAATGTCTCTGTGCCAATTCTCAGTACTTGTGCTGAGATTGCCATTTGTCTAAGTAATAAGGAGCCCTATTTTCAAGTTGGTAACGTGTTAGACCTGCAGGCTTTTGGTGCTTATGATGTAGTTTTGATTTCCTCCACGTTACGAAAAGTAATGCATGTTTAAGAAAATCAATTGTGTTAAGCTGATAGCATAATCAGATAAATATTATTCGTTGAAAGACATTTGCTAAAGAAGAATTTCGTGATGCTTGATTATGTGAATATTAGAGTTAAATGCCAAATGGTGTTGTTATGTTATATATCACCAGTTTCTCAAATTATACATGGGGATGCAACTAGATTTTATCATCATACAACTATTTTTCAACTTTCATACAATATTCAAATAAAAAAAAATATATAACTACAACAGAATACCATTTACCTACAATTTTACTACAACTTTACTACAATTTTGTTAGTATATCGTATGTCATGTCTTCTTCTTCTTCTTTCTTCTTCTTCTTCTTCTTCTTCTTCTTCTTCAACAATCTGAAATTCAGTCAGAACCAAGTCCAATCTTCACCAAGCACCCTCAAAATTGAGATATAAACTCCAAACAATATTCCCAATTGTTTGCAACAATACCCAATCCAAACAAATAATGATTTTTGAAAACTCAAATTCGAATTCAAAGCTTTATGATAGATTAGTGTTCGAATCTTCAATTTTTACGAAATGGAGGTTACTTCATTAGGTTGATTGGCAGAAGACAATTTTTAGGCTTACTTTATTGAGAGAGAAAAACGGTGAGAGAGAAAGATGAAGAACGAAAGAAAATTGATGAGAGATGCGGCAGTGAGGGAAGAGGAGAGGAGAGAAAAAAGAAAAATGATGTAACTAAATCCCCTAATTCAAGGCACTAATAATGGATTGTATATAATTTATAATAATAATACAAAACTAGGACAATTTTGGTAAATAATTTTCAAATATTGTATTGGAAGGAAAAAATTCCAGCAAGGGATTTTTACATTCCTATACATTATTTGAAACTTTGCTCAAGTTTTAATTTATATACATGGTCATCTACAATTTACTAATTATATATAAATAAGTTTTAAATGAGTATCCCTTTATATTAGGAATTGAATAAGGAATATCTGTTATTTCCTTATTCCTTTATACTAGTCCACTCTATCTCTTCATGTCTCTTCTCTGCTTTTTCCAGTGTACCCATCGTCTAGCTCCGTCTAGCTCAGGTATTGTGATCTCACAACGGAAGTATATCTTAGATATTCTTGAGGAGACGGAAATGACATGTTGTAGACCTGTTGACACTCCGATGGATCCGAATTCTAAACTCCTGCCAGGATAGGGGGAACCTCTTAGCGATCCTGCAAGATATAGGCGGTTAGTTGGTAAATTAAATTACCTCGCAGTAACTAGACCTGACATTTCCTTTCATGTGACTGTTGTGAGTCAGTTTGTGGATTCTCCCTATGATAGTCATTGAGATGCAGTTGTCCGCATTCTTCAGTATATAAAATCAACTCCATGCAAATGTTTATCGTTTCAGGATCGAGGCCATGAGCACATTGTTGGATACTCAGATGCTGATTGGACAGGATCGCCTTCTGATAGACGTTCTACGTTTGGATATTGTGTCTTACTAGGAGGAAATTTGGTGTCTTGGAAGAGTAAGAAACAGAATGTGGTGCTCGGTTTAGTGCAGAAGCAGAATATCGAGCAATGGCAATGGCGGCATGTGAACTAATTTGGATCAAACAGTTGTTCAAAGAGTTGAAATTTGGTGAGATCAGCCAGATGGGATTTGTGAGTGATAATCAAGCTGCTCTTCATATTGCGTCAAATCCAGTGTTCCATTACAGAACTAAACACATTGAGATTGACTATCACTTTGTTAGAGAAAAAATACTCTCGGGATATATTGCAACAAAATTTGTGAAGTCGAATGATCAACTTGCAGATATTTTCACCAAGTCTCTCACTGGTCCTCGTGTTAACTACATATGTAACAAGCTCGGTACATATGATTTATATGTATCAGTTTGAAGGGGAGTGTATGTGAGTATATATAATTAGTTCTAGTCACTTATGTAATAGGAGCAGGTTATGTGTTATGTATACATATAAATAGGGCTCATTGTAACATAGAATATCAATTAATAATATTTTCTCCCGTTAGCAAAGTTATTCATTGATCAATTTGGGTTAAAAATCAGCTCAATTTTAAATGAATCGGGTCAAGATGAACTGAGTTAAACAAATGGGAGGGTCAATGACTGGCCTAACCTTGGGCGGGTGGACGGGTCAAATGGGTTTGAGCTCAAATTGCCACCCTTAGACACGAGTAGTAATCAATACTTTGTGGTGCCCCATCCACAGGCCGAAAGAAGGATCTTACCAGTTTAAGCGACTTTCAAGTTAGAATAGGTGTTGCTGCTGGGTGCCCAACTTCGACATGCCAAAAGGATAGGATCCTGGAAATGCCTTTTGATATTTCCCAAGTACATTATGCTGCATAATCTCATTGTAAATGGGAAAGAATGCTGAACTATAGCCAAAATATAACTGAAAGTAGCTCCTTTGTTCACTCTAATCCACTCTATAACTAAAATATAACTGGAAGTGTAGTTCCTGTAACATTTCTCAGCAAAAGAAGTGTGTAGAGTAGAGTTCACTTAAGGGGTAAAATGCCAATACTAGAATAGCTTTGAAACTCTGGAACTAGAATACAATTGAATGCCATAAAAACTCAATCAGCAACAGAAGATTCTTTCACATGTTGCAGCATGCAGCTTCTGAGAAATATGTAGCCCGACTTATAACTGTAAGAAACACAAATATGGAAGTGTATTGATTCACCAAAATTATCAGAACCTCACTTTATATATGTGTAATTTTTTTGAGTTACATTGGCCTATAATGGAAGTGTTGGCCACTTCCGGGACACTGGAATTATAAAAGGTGAAAAAGGTTAAACTACTCAACCAACTACATCAATTTCAAAATTATATTATGTTAAGTGGACTTCTTCTTCTTCGGCAGCCTCTGCAACTTCCTCCACTTCAAATATATCTGGTATGATAATCCTGAGAAGACCATGATGACGCTTGCCCATTGCTTTGTAGACAAGGGATTGCCACTTAACACAGATGACACGACTATGCTAACAAATTTGCGCGTCGTGGTGATGGTTGTGTTAGTCAGAGAACCAAATCGGCTAATTGTTAGAAAAATGAAGTTCTGGCCCACAGCACCACATAGACAGTACATAAGAATGTCCCATGCTGCCTCTGGATGCTGTTTACAGAATTGAACTGCCTCAAACCCACTGGCATTTGGCCAGCCAAACATGATGATCATATTGTAAATGGTACCCCATAAGTTCATTCCTAACATAATATCCCAAGCAGATGTCTTAGGGTACCTGAACAAAACAGAAGAATCGTGTTAGTAACTACAAGTAAATGATTAGAGTTTTCATCTAACCAATGACATATGGCACATCCCTTGGCAAAGTCGAGGACAAAAACATATGCAACCAAAGAAGAACTGCAAGCTTATGGCCTATAGCACATGCATTAAACAACAGAGTTCCTTCAACTAGCACTATAGTTTGGTTAAATCCTTCATCAGAGGGCAGTACTCATGCAATTTCTTCTATTCTTGATCTCATTTCACCAAACAATCCAACAACTTCCAAAGTGAAATTCTGTAGATATTCCCGTGGACATCTAATTTTATTTGCATGAATGAGGTGGCGAAGTGGTCCTAGTTTTTGTGGCTAAGCCAGACAAATGTGTTCTTCCAGGATTTCAAATACTTATGCTACCTGCCAGATGGGGAATACCAGACCCAAGAATACGTGATAGGAAGAAATACTTCACCTCCTAAATTACTGTAGGTGTTCTCATACTTCAGAACCAAAACATGTCTCTTTTTTTTGAGAAAGGTAACAAGTTTTATAAATTAAGTAGAAAAACCTTTAGCATACAAAGACCCAATAATATCCACTATAGACTCAACATCCTCTACCAGAGCTTCTTTACACCAAAAGTGAAACAAAAATATACAATTCGTCTTGATCTTTCACTTAGTGTTAGCTCTATCTTCAAAGCACCTTGAATTTCTCTCCAACCAAATTGTCCACCAAATACATGTTGGGATCAACCTCCACCAATGCTTCTGCCTCAGTAGAATACCTTTGTCCTTCCAGCAAGCTAACATTTCTGCAGTTGTCCAGGGATATTGCCCATTTCACACCTTTCATACTCATGAAAAGATACCACAGCCTACTAGTTACTATGCAATGTAAAAAGTGGTAGCTGTTTGTTTCAATCTTTTTTCCACACAAGAAACAACCAAAACATGTCTCTTTTCTAGCCACCTGATGGACCACCAATGGTCGGAAATTTTGCTTCTGGTTCAAGTCAAAATCTATAATAAATTTGAACTACTCTTCTTCACATGCTACCCCCCCCCCCCCCCCCCCCCCCCCCCC